>JAATLQ010038064.1:0-15763 GCA_013421005.1 Heliconius erato x Heliconius himera | reverse complement strand
TTGCGTGTTGAGTGGCAGAACTCAATACCGCGCTTAGCCTCGACACCAGAGCAAAGAAATGGAAATATAAATTTAAGTAAATATTTCATCTCCTCGAGTGGCGATCGAACCCACAACCAGTCGGTTTTACAGTCACACTTCGTGCCACTGCGACACGACTGGCCTCAAATATAAATAAAAAAGAAATATATTTCATTCCAACAAAAGATACCACATCGACTTCACCTTTTACCAGATACCAAGTGAAAGAAAGGGGGGTACGTCATAAGGACATAATCGAAGATATCCTCCATCGTAAGGGAGTTTCGTACTTTTGGAAGGGCTTCGTCCCGTACTATGTGAGGATGGCCATACATACAGTGGTGTCGCTTGTGGTCATCGACCGGCTTTACTTGCTATACGTGCAGAATGGCAATGGTGAAATTAAATACGATTAAGTTGTTTTTTGGTGCTATATTAACTTGTTGGTATTAAAATGTTCGTTTGTTGTTGTTGTTTATGTTTTTAGTTTTGTTGTTTTTGAGTGTTGGTGTATAAGAAATTAATAGAGTCGTAGTAGTGGAGACTCAGTGAAAATGAGTTTTTTTTTATAAATATTTGCATTTCATAGCAATTTTACCTCAAAAATTTGGTAGAAAGTGGGAAACTGAGTGTCTTAACACTAGAGTCTCTCTGTATATTCTGCTATTTACGAACACAGCGTGAAACTAAAAAAATATATTAAAAAAAGATGTATTAAAACATACACATGGATAGGTTATTCCATGGATAGGCATATGTTTTTGAAATGTAATGTTTAAATTGTAAAGTCCACAAGCGGAATATAGATCACAGAGAGATTCTTCTTAAATATAAATAATTGTTTAGAAGAAAAATCTATATGTTACCATAAGCTACATTGTATAACACATTATACTACGTGGAAAAATTAATTTCTCCACATCATCGGCTTAAAATATGAAACATAATAAACTGAAATGGAGCACGCTGTATAAAACGACGCGCAGTCCGGCTTAGCACTAGTACGACTTCAATTACACGGAGATCCGTTAGAACGGCGACGTCCTTCCCATATAATATGTATTTCGACTGTTGTTCATATAAAAGTTAATACGATTATTTAAATTAGCTAAAAATTAGGGAAATTAGGGTGTTAGGGTACGGACGATAATGGGAAGTAACTAAATGTTCGACAAGTTGTTTGTATTTCGGGCGTATGTGCGTAGGAGAACTGTGAAAATGTTCAACTTGTACCAGCACATGAAATCTGGTGATACTAAAGAACAAAAAGAACCTGCTACTACTGGCCACGACAGGTTTTACCAAGAACGCTCTAGATCAAATTATAGGAAGAAGAAGCGTCGCGGTTCTTGCAAGAGGGCACAGTCTGCTGCGGAGTTGAACCCCGAGTCCGTTGCGGCGGCTAATAAGAGAAATGCATTCCGTTTGCGATCCGTGTCCACTGATAAAGAGGAGAGTGAAGGTATGTCTTTATGGTTGTTTAGTTATTAGTGTTAATGATACCGTAATTGCTTAATTGTTTTCTACCAATAATTAATTAATAGTTGAATAGTTTAAATATTAATAATATCAAAGTTTTATTACGTTTAATGTGTATCTTTTATTGTATGCGGACGTCTTTTGTTTTGGTTTTAATTTAGATTTATTTGGGCCGTATTTTATAGTGTAAGTTTATAGTGAGTGTATAGTGTATATTATGGTTTTTAAATATTAATTTACATAATGTGCAAACTCACTATAAGTGGTTAAATTTAAAAAAAATCTATATTATTCCTGTAAGTAAATATAATTTATCTATTTTTCATTAATCACTTAACAAATCGAATTAATAAATTCTAATAAAAATAAAAAAGAAAAAATGACACTTTTATAAGTATATTTTTTTTTTCACCAAAAGTCATATGTAAAATGTATGATACTCGTATTAAAAGAATATCTATATATGCTTTATAAATATTATACCTAATATAAATATGATTGATAGATAGATGTACAGACTAATATAGGTGATAGAAGTAATTTTTAACTATTTTGTCCCTTACAATATGGCTTAAAATTGTACTGTTTCCGAGATATTGGTCATTTAAAAAATATTTAAATACCATATGTGTCCAATTAAATGATCAAAAAAATTTTTTAAATATATCAGCTTCACGCTGTATCCCGCACACACCGAATACAGTGCCTACCCCAGGCATAGAGAACCTAGTGTTAGGACACTCTGTTTCCCATTTTCCCACGAATTCTGGAGGCATTGCGTGTGTTGCATTGTGATGGAAATCGCTTTGCTTCGACACCAGAGCAAAAAAAATATATATATAAATTTAAATTCCATCAAAAAACATTTCATCGCGCCACAACTGACCTCCAGAAAAAAAAATTGCGTGTTTTTACACTGACTATTGGTATTTTTGTATTCTTTGATGTATGCGTTATATAATAATATAAAACAAAGCCGACTGAAAATCTTAGTTTTTGTTTATTGAGTAATAAAGTATGAAAACACTAATATTTTGTCACATTGAGCTGTAATTTTCAATTCATATTTTCTCAGAAATAAAAAATACAGTTAAAAATGAACTCTATCACCTGTCAACTTTGTACATGTATCTACCAATCACCCTGTATAACCGTAACGTCAATAATTTACTATTAAAGAATTCAGTCATTCAAAATTTAATCATATTACTATACAAAATTTAAATTTTATAAAATTGACTTCAAGCAAAAATTGTATGCTCTAAAACTGATAAAAATAGTGATTATTTTCTAAAATCCTAGAGGAAAGTTCCGAGCGAACACCACTCGTGGCGCAAAAGATTGACTCCATAGCAAAGTTGTTGTTCAACAAGTCCTTCATGGGGTCTAGCTCTGGCAAATCATCTCCATCAGAACCTACAGCCTCTCCCAGGTACCAATTCATTTACTATGATGTCTTGATGCTGATGAGTCTTTACTTTACTTAAATAGGGGGCACAAGTATGCTACTTTAAACGCGGTAGGTTGTGGGTTCGATCCCCACTCGTGGATATACTTATTTGATATTTGCATTTCTTCGCTCTGCTGATGACTCCTGAATTCGGCGGAAAGTAGGTTCCCAGGTACTCTCTGCCTACCCTGCTGTTTTCGGGACGCTGCGTAACCTAAAAACATTTCTCTAAGTGGAAATTGATGTGACAGGCACTACGCGTACATACATAGTATTACCAACTCTGCATCACGATACTAACATTCGTTGGAAGTGCTGGTGATGACGATGATGTTTAATGTACATTCTGTTTAGCAATTTCTAATCCAAGGAAGCGTGTATTATATTTACATGTACTATTGATTTTTGCAGTAGTAGTCATAGAACTTTTTGCATAGTAAAAAAAAAAATTAATTAAATTAGCTTCACGCTGTATCCCGCACACAGCAGGGTAGGCAGAGGGAACCTAGTGTTAAGACACTCCGTTCCCCACTTTCTGCCGAATTCTGGAGGCATTGCGTGTTGAGGGGCAGAACTCAACGCCGCGCTTAACCTCGACACAAGAAGAAATGGAAATATAAATTTAAGTAAATATTTCATCTCCTCGAGTGGGAATCGAACCCAGAACCAGTCGGTTTTGCA
Source organism: Heliconius erato x Heliconius himera (assembly GCA_013421005.1). NCBI lineage: Eukaryota > Metazoa > Arthropoda > Insecta > Lepidoptera > Nymphalidae > Heliconius > Heliconius erato x Heliconius himera. Next base: position 12,132 of record JAATLQ010038064.1, on the reverse strand, counting down.
GTCACACCTCGTGCCGCTGCGCCACGACCGGCCTCGATTATTTGCATAGTAGATGTTATTTAAATAAATAAATCATATTTAAAAGTCCCAATTTAAAAAAAAGTATCACAATTTAATGAAATATTATTAAAATTAAATTAAATCAGTTTCACGTTGTATCCCGCACACAGCAGAGTAGGCAGAGAGAACCTAGTGTTAAGACAGTCCGTTTCTCACTTTCCGTCGAATTTTGGAGGTATTGCGTGTTGAGTGGCGGAACTCAACGCTGCGTTTTGCCTCGACGCCAGAGCGAAGAAATGGAAATATATTTTTTAAGTAAATATGAAATATTATTAATTTATTAATTCTCGTTATATTATACATTCCCTATTTGTAATAATCCAGAGTCTATGAATAAAAAGAAAAATATGTTAATTACATATATACGAAATATTGCAGACTTGCAGAGACGTCAATGGAGAGTGCTGTCTCGTTGGCAATATGCAACGAATACCTGTCGCGCACACCAAGGTACGTTCGTACACTCTGTTTCTTATAGAATCATAAAAAAATTGTTGAACCGAAAGTTAATATTTATATTTTATTAAATATATGTGTTTCTTTTACAAAAAAGTTAAAATAATACTGGTAGTTATATGTTCTGAGTTACATACAGTTCTCGGATAGGTATAAGGTCAACGTTTTGAAAAGATTATATTAATATAGTATCAGAAACACATTTCAAAGTGGATCAAAATAGCTTTGCAAGATTTTCTTACATTGATAAGTAGATTATAGAAGCATTTAAAACATACAGTGGCAAATATATCACTTTTGAGGTACTTTTAGCATACTAGATCATGTAGGCTGTAGGGCACTAGGTCATGTAGGGTCCTACGTGCATAGAGCTAGTGCCCTACTAATGGTAGTAGTGTGATGTAATCTCCAGGTACAACATGGTATCAGCCCTGGGCGCGATCGGCTCGCGCGCCAACAAGCACTGGTTCGCCGTACACGATAATTCCATTAAAGCGGACCGCCTACTAATCTTGGTAATTTATTTATATGCTAGTTTATTTACCTTGTCCTTTTATATAACGAGATTTGTTGGGATTATTGAGTACATTGCACCTATGTATATATGTGGACGTGGGTTTTATGCAGTTTTGTTGTTTCGTTAGAGTTGTTTTTAATTTTCTCTTCAACTTTTTCATGCAGCTAGTCTGCAATTTTAAATATATTTCAAGAATATTGCAAGAACTTGTTTTTCAATTATTAATTATTTTTTTTACAATTTTGAGGAATTCATAAAGAAATTAAAGCTCAAGTTTATTAATTTCTTGGGCGGTTTCATAAAAGTAACTTAATGTCCGAATAAAATCCGAATAAAAAACAGCTTCACGCTGTATCCCGCACACAGCAGGGTATGCAGAGGGAACCTAGTGTAAGACACTCCGTTCCCCTGCCGAATTTTGGAGGCATTGCGTGTTAAGTGGCAGAACTCAACGCCGCGTTTTGCCTCGACACCAGAGCGAAGAAATGGAAATATAAATTTAAGTAAATATTTCATCTCCTCGAGTGGGGATCGAACCCACAACCAGTCGGTTTTACAGTCACACTTTGAGCCCCTGCGCCACGACTGGCCTCTATTTCTGGCAATATTTATTTGATATATTAAATTATTCAAAATAAAATGAAACACATAGAATTGAAGTTATTTCAATACCCCAGATGCCTCTCTCAAGCAAATGTCCGATAGAACCGAACGAGCGTTCCCGCGGACTCATCTTGGAGCTGTTCCGCGCTCTGCATCATCCTTATATATATCCTGTTTTGGATATAGAATTGTGTAACGGACACGCTTTAGCAGTTTTACCATATAATGCTCAGGGAAGTTTGAAGGATTTGATATACAAGGTTAGTGGTGATTTTTTTTTAATGGATACTAACCAGCGATTTAGTATTTAGTACTTGTTTTCTGGGGGGTTTTAGGGAGAAAAATTATATATAACTGTAATATATGTATAATTCAGATAGGTTATTAATATTTTAAAAGTGCTGTTTCCTTTTTAACACACTTTCATTAGCTGCCTCTAGAACTCAGTATATTAGTACATATATAGCTATCTATGTATGTACTAAAATCGCAAATATCTAAATTCCGCGCACTTCTAATTATTGTTTCATATTTTTAAACATTTTTTTAAAGTGTTATTCCACACTTAGGAAAGAAAAAATACTTATTTAGAAAACGTATAAAAACTTAAAAAACCTGGTCGGTTTCCAGGAGGCGCGGGTTCGAGTTCCGTTACGTTCAAATTTTTATACGTTTTCTAAATAAATATTTTTCTTTCTTAAGTGTGGAATAACACTTTAAAAAATGTTTAAAAATATTTTAAAAATAGTATTCTCTCTTGCCAAACGATAATTCTTAGTAATTACCTTTGGGTAGCGGAAATTTGTAAAAATCTCCCTACAGAGATGCTAACAACATAATAAGTTGTAACAAGCGTATAAGAATTTCGACGTAGCTTGATGAGAACGTATGGCTTAGTGATCAGAGCGCCTGGTCGGTTTCCAGGAGGCGCGGGTTCGAGTCCCGCTACGTTCAAATTTATATACGTTTTCTAAATAAGTGTTGTATCACATATGATGACAATACAATATTATGATACCATCGAGCTGGTCTGATTATAAAGTTATAAGATGGCTGATGGACTGCCTACTAGTAAACATATAGAGTTTGCACTCCTTACAATTTGTCTTTTGTCCTGTTGAAATTGTGTTTTTTTAGTTTTATAAGCTATTCAATTATTTCAATATTAATGTGTTATTAGGAACAATATTACTATTGTGTTAAATAATATTATTATAATATTATTATTTATAAAAGTCTGTATTATATCATAGATATTAAATCTTTCAGAGCACCTGGAATGAAGAATACAATCGAAAGTACAATGGTTCACGAGGAGCGGGACTGCCGCCCACACAAGTAGCCAGATTTGGAAGACAGCTATTGGAAGGCCTCCTCTTTCTTAAGGAGAAAGGTTTCCCGGCCTTCTGCCATTTGCATACCGGGAATGTTGTTGTGCAGAACGGTGTGGCCAGGTACGTGTTTTAGTTTCACCCTGTATAATGAATATAGCACAGTAGGTAGTGTTGAGACACTCCGTTTTTACTCTGTCAATTTTTGAGACATTGCCTGTTGTTCATAACTCAATGACGCGCTTTGTCTTATTAGCAGAGCGCAGAAATGAAATGATTTATTAATACTGCGAGTCGGAATTGAACTCATAATCGTCACGTTTACCGTCAGATGTACGATATCCCAATGCGCTACGACGGCCTCAAAATAAAAATGTAGTATAGTTAAAAAGCTTTTTAAATCAGCTTCACGCTGTATCCCGAACACAGCAGGGTAGGCAGAGGGAACCATGTGTTAAGACACTCCGTTCCCCACTTTCTGCCGAATTCTGGAGGTATTGCGTGTTGAGTGGCAGAACTCAACGCCGCGCTTAACCTCGACACCAGAGCGAAGAAATGGAAATATAAATTTAAGCAAATATTTCATCTCCTCGAGTAGAGATCGAACCCATAACCGTCGGTTTCACAGTCACACCTCGTGCCGCTGCGCCACGACTGGCCTCTAAAAGTTTTTAAAGGTCATAAATAAATTTAAATAATAGTTTTTTTTAATAATATCTTTGATTTTCGTGATCATAACATATTTTAAATTAAACTCTTTAACCTGACTAACGCAGTAGTTAAGTATAATCATTAAATCAACTGACAGACGGATGACACCACGTGTGACCACGGAATAATGCAAAGTGGTTTTGGAACCCAAACATTTATTCATAAGTGTATTTTTGGGAACCCGAAGTTCCATTTCGAATAGACTGAGGTAGTATTCGTCTATCTGTTGACTTAATTATTACATCAAACTACCGCGTACGACACATCGAATTTACAAAAATGTTACATATTAAATATTTAAATGCGATTAATCCGATGAAAGAGTTTCATTTAAAATGGTTTTTTTTTTATATGTGCAATAAATTGTATCTTGCTAGCTAAATTTATATTATTTATAGTAATTTAAAAAGTAAATATGCTTATCGGTCAAATAACTTTTAAAGTATTTCTTTCGTGTCGTACAAAAATTGGTCATAAAAAAATAATAAAATATGTATTGGAATATGCACGCCAAACTCTTTCATCTGATACCTCACTTGAACTAGCAGCTTCAATACTAAATTTGCTCCACTTTTAAGGCTATTATTATATTTACTTTTGTGAAATCACAAAAGTATAGTTTTCAATTTTATTTTTGTATACCCTTTATAGTATTGAAATTTTTTTATAGAAAAATACAATTTTTTCAAGAAATCAAGGGACCGTAGTCTTTAGTATATGGTTTGATATTCAACTTACAATAGATAGACAAACGGTCGGATAGCAAAGCGACAAAGGGTTCCTTTTTTCCTTAATAGATACGAAACCCTAAAAACAACATTAACAGTGTAATTTTATAAATAGTTCCCTTTTTAAATTATTATAAACTAACTTTTTTAATTATTATTATTATTAATATTATATTATTTTCTCTTGCGTTACCTAGTGTCTCAAAATGTTTATAGACGTTTTGAAAGTTTCTTACAATCTCATTATGTTTATGACAAAAACTATCAATATTTGTGCCTTATTGGTTGATTGTTTTCCTAGTATGTAAACTGTAAAATTGATTTGAATGTCCCTAAAATTGAAACGAAGACATCGCAGTTACTGTTAAAAACGTATAAAGCTATTATATAAATTTATATATTTATAAACCGTAAATTAATAAAATAAATTTATATAAATATTTGCAAAAAATAAAATATTTATTCACACTCAAAGAATTCAATACTTTAAAAATAATATTTACCCTTTCTTTACCTATGGTTTAATTTTTTTATGTAAAATCATATCAAGTGTCATTTCACGTATAAAAAAAATTGAGCATAGCGGAAGTTGACCACGCGGTCGTTGAAATACTTTGGAGACTGTAAGTTACTTTTTGGCCAGCTTGCAAGAGGTGCCCGTTCGATTCCCGTTACGTTCAAACAATAATATAAAGCTACAACATCCAGAATGTGCGGTCTCGAGAACACCCTGATCGGCGCGGCGCCGCGGCGGCCCGTGTGCGCGGACGCGCGCGCGCTCGGGCACGTGCTGCTGGAGATGTGCGCCGCCCACAGCGACCCCGCGCGCCTGCGCGCGCTGCACCACCACTACGCGCAGGTACCCGCTGTGTCCCAGCGGGGTAGTCAGAGAGGACGGGGCGCCAGACGCTACGGTCCCTACATACCTCTTCCGCCTCGTCCACTGTCATCAACCCGCACATACATGCCCTCCGTGCGGTCCTCACGCTTTTTACGTGACCTTCCTCCATTATCTTTGATACTGTGTTTTCGAAGGTCAACCGAGGTCTCCCCCTAATAGACTATAGTTAGATAATATATGTTAGACATATTAAGGAAGTGGTTTTAACGGAACCAAAGACGGATTTTTTTTTAACCTCATATTTTATCCACATAAAGCAGGATACTGTAACGCGACGGTTATGGGTTTCATCTCTACTCGAGGAAATGAAATATTTATTTAACATTTATATTTCCATTTCTTCGCTGTGGTGCCCAGGCAAAGAGCAGCGGTGTGTTCCACCACTCAACACGCAATGCCTCTAAAGTTCAGCGAAAAATGAGGAACGAAGTCTCTTAATACTAGGTTGCCTTTGCCAACCCTGTTGTGTACGATATACATCATAAAGCTGATTTAATTTTTTTTTTCATTTAGTATTAAGACCTTCGGTTCTTAATAAAATGAAAGTGTCTGTACTAGAATTCACTTTCCAATAAATTCTGGAGACAATGCGCATTGTGTAGTGAAAAACTCAACGTACACTCTGCGTCATTACCAGAGCGAAGAAATGAAAAAAATATATATAATTTTCTAAAATTTCAATCAAACCTATAACCCGTCGTGTTTACAATATCACACTGCCGCAGCGATAAGTAAGACGTCAAACATTTATTTTTAAATATAAAATAAATAATATTTTAAAATATACTATATACTTTTAGGAAAAAACACTTTGAGATCCTTAACACTAACAATATATTCATACCAATATTGGAATTGAAAAATAACGATCCTTATTCACAAATCAACAACTATAATAATAACAACTATTTAATATAAATTTTTATTATTTTTAAGTGTTATAAAACACTTTAGAAAGTTTTTTATTATATTTAAAAATGTATGTAAAATATCCGTTTTTCAGGTGGTGGAAATTATTGAACTCATATTTGGTCCTCGGCCTCCGAGTTTGCATGAGTTAGTTGTTTGTGAACTGTTTAGGAAGATCGATTTGCGGGAGATGAAGGGCTCTTGTTTACCGGTAAGTCATTTTTTTTAGTTTTACACTATTTGCTGCATATAAGAGGGTAGGCGGAGAGGACTTGGGAACATAGTGTTAAAATACTCCGTTTCCATTTTTCATTTTCCGTTTACAGTCACACGTCTGTGTAGCGTAGGGGACGCTACAACGGTCTTTATATGAAAGTAAAGATACATATTTAAAAGAAAATAAATTAAATCAGCTTCACGCTGTATCCCAATCACAGCAGGATATTGCGTTGCGACAGGCATTGCGTGTTGAGTGGCAGAACTCAACGCCGCGCTTGTTCTCGACAGCAGAGCGAAGAAATGGAAATATAAATTTAAGTAAATATGTCATTTCCACGAGTGGGGATCGAACCCACAACCACCCGGCGCCACGGCTGGCCTCATATATATACAGTTGTTTATTGTGTCCGCAGAACTTCAGCCAGCGGCTGTCGCGCTCGTGCCTGTCGCTGCTGGGCGCCGTCGCGCGCGCGCACGAGCCGCCCTCGCCGCCGCACAGGAGGTGCCACCTCTTTTATAGTCTACTCTATAGTCAGAGAGAACGGAGCCCCAGACGCTACGGTCTCTACATACCTCTTTCGCCTCGTCCACTGTCATTAACCCGCACATATATGCCCTCCGGGGGGCCTCCTCATACTTTTTACGTGACCTTCCTCCAGTATCTTTGATACTGTGTTTTCGAAGGTCAACCGAGGTCTCCCCCTACCTCTCTTACCGCTCACTTTTCCATCATAAATCTTTTTTGCCATTCTTTCATCACTCATTCATTCGACGTGCCCAAACCAGCTGAGCACGTTCTTCTTCATTCTCACCGCGACATCCTCGCTAGTACCTGCCATTTTGTCTATTAATTGTATTTTATACTCATTGCTAAACATGTGAAATACGCCACTTTTTGTCTTTTTGTAGTTGCTTTAAAAGAATAGTCAGCTTTTTTCATATTTTACCATTTTCTAGATGAATTTAAAATTTTCTTTGTTAAAAATATTATATATTTACATAATTCATATATTATAATATCCATATGTTCTTTCATCTTTTCTATTGTAAGGGTTGCCTGGAAAATCACCTATGATAATAAGGCCGCCTTTACATCTTATTTTTCATTTCTTTTATCTTGTATTTTTTTATTTAAGTACAGTATTAAATATTTATATATTTAAAGGCCGTCGTGATACAGGAGCACAAACGTATGACTGTAAACGCGACGGTCATGGATTCGATTTCGGCTCGAGGGAATTGATTATTTACACTTAATATTATTATTTTCCTTGCTCTGGTAACAGGGCAAAGCGTCACTTTGAATTTCACCACACAACACGCAATGCTTCCAGAATTTAGCGGAAAATGAAGAACAGAAGTGTCTCAATGGGGACAGAATGTCTTAACACAAGGTTCTCAAGTTTTCCTACCGATGCCTACCTTATAACTTACGGGATATAGCGTGAAGCTAAAGAAAAATAAAATATAATAATACCTATTTTCACAGGCGATACCTCCTGGATCAAGACTACACTGAAGAATGGCAGTGGCAATAAGAAATTTAGATATATTTAAGAGTAATTTTGTATAAATTAATAAATATTTTATATCTTAACATAAAATTTTAAAAATTATAATAAAATGATAGATGATACTGATATGGTCTTTTTTATTTTTTTCTATATTTTGCCTAGATATTTTATATTCACCTTTACAAAAGTCGAAACTTCCTTAGCTCAGTTACTGACGGAGCTTACAGCCTACGTAGCGTAAAATTAAGCAAAACATTTTACCTAATCCCTATGAACCAACAAAAAAATCGTATATATAAAAGAATATATATTAGGTATATATAGATATCTTGAGGCCAGTCGTGGTGCAGCGGCACTTGACTGTAAAACCGACTGGTTGAGGGTTCGATCCCCACTCGAGGAGATGAAATATTTACTTAAATTTATATGTCCATTCTTCCATTCATTCTTCGCTCTGGTGTCGAGGCTAAGCGCGGCGGTGAGTTTTGCCATTCAACACGCAATACCTCCAGAATTCGGCATAAAGTGGGGAACGGAGTGTCTTAACACTAGGATCCCTATGCCTACCCTGATAGCTGATATAGATATATATATTAAATACAAAATGCAGTTTTCTATGAAAAATTAAATCTGTCAAAATAAGTTATCTATTAAACCCTAGAAAATAATTTTATTATACGATTTTACCTATTTCTTGCGTTTTGACTACTCTCTCTTAGCAATAAGCATTTGAGTAGCCTCAAAAATCTAAGAACATTAAATATTAAACAATATTGTTTACAATTGTAAACTTTTAAACGTTTAAATATTGTAGCCACATAGATAAATATTTATTTCGAAATGTCTGCCAAATTTGGCAAATTATGAAAATGTAAATGTGCCTTGCACGATAGCACGGGAGACGGAGAGAAATAACAATCACTACATTCACCTAATATGAGCGAAAATAAAGTTCGAAAACCTATGCCTGGATGGCTAAATTTTGTGTTCGGTGGTATGAGCGGGTTGGTGACTTGATACTCCGCGGTCGCTAAGTAGTTTTCTATTTTCCCAACAAGAAAGAAATTGAGAGGAGTTTTCCAAAAATTCCAATAATTCTGACTCGATTTTTTTTACTTTCGATTTCGATATATCTTGTGTGAATAGTCGAATATTATTTGTTAATTAATAAGAAAATACACATTAGTAAGGAAAGCTCGATATAACTAACATCTTTGCCGTATTTATAATAATAACAAAATAAAAATGTTTATTAAAAAGATCTCTATTAAAAATATATTCAATTTAATTTAAAACTCTAACTCTAGTATGATGGGCATATGCGTGGTACAACCAGCTGACCTAGTCAAGACACGGATGCAGCTATCTGGACCGGGTAGTAAAAGCACTCTTTTCGGAGTCGTGGGTAATATTCTTCGAAATGAAGGCATCACAGGGTTCTACAGAGGACTGTCTGCAGCACTGTTCCGACAGGCGACGTACACCACCGGCCGGTTGGGCTGTTACAATGGGTTGAGCAATTACTATACGGGGTTAGAATTCGTTTTATTTTTTTGTAATGATGAAATATATTTATTTATATTAAAATATATGTAGTTTCCTCCAGATTAGACTTTAACGTTCATCGTTAAACGTTTAATACATCTTCGTTCATCACAAATTAGGAAAAAAAGTGAACTACTGTTGTATGTCTAAGACTGTAAACGCGACAGGAAAAGAGGAAGGAAAAGGAAGTAAAATATATGATATTATCATTTCTTCGCTCTAGTGTCGAGACAAAGCGCAGCGTCGAGGTTTGCCACGTAACACGCAAGCCTCCAGAATTCGACGAAAAGTGGGGAGTGGAGTGTCTTATAACAGAGCTCCCTTTGTCTTCCCTACTACATGCGGGATACAGCGGGAAGCTGAAAAAAAATCTTATAATTGGCACATTTTCAAATACATATAACAATAACTAATATTACCTACTATTTTATATAACAATTTATAACGTAGCATAATAGCTATACATATTGACGTTCAAGTATCTACGGAGTGCCCAGCTTCCCTATAAAGCTGGTGGTGGGCATGATCGCGGGGGGTATCGGCGCCTTCATCGGCACCCCCGCGGAGGTCGCCCTCATCAGGATGACAGCTGACGGACGACTTCCTCCTGAACAGCGTAGGAATTATAAAAATGTCTTTAACGCGCTCTCGAGGTTATTATATGTATTCTTATATGATTTTAGTTTAAATTTAAATTTATTTTTTTTTACATTTCTTTGCCCTACAAAACAGACAAAGCACGGGGTTTATATGCATCATTTAACAACAAGCAACGTCTCGATTCGGCGAAAAGTTTTATTTGTAATATTTTTTAAGTTAAACTTATGTAAGACAAGGAAACCTAAATAGGTACATGGACTCTCTAAGGAATTAAAAATCTCCTTGCAACACCAGAGGAGTTACAGGTGCGTTGCCGGCCTGTAAGGTGGGTTGGGCGCCGGAGCCCGGCATTATCTGATGCGAAACGCAGTGGCATAAAGCCACTACTTAGCGCCGGTTTTAAATGCCGGGGGTGGTAATGATCCGGTCGAGTCTGCCCATGCGTGTTGCCATTGCTGGCGACGTGACTCTACCACACGTACTTTAGTCGCCTCTTACGACACCACCAGTACCAGGATGATCCTATTCTAGGCCGAGATCACACGGCAAAATTTAACATATTTTCTTGGTAATAAATTAAAATATTTTTTTATAAGGCCTTTTATATGTTTTTTTATACATTTTATATATAATGAGGACAGTCGTAGCGCAATGGCGTAGTCTGACTGTAAAATCGACTGGTTGTGGGTTCGATCCCCACTCGAGGAAATGAAATATTTATTTACATTTATATTTTCATTTCTTCACTCTAGTGTCGAGGCAAAGCGCGGCGTTGAGTTCCGCCACTCAACACGCAATTGGTGGAAAGTAGGAAATAAAGTGTCTTAACACTAGGTTATCTCTGCTTATCCTGTTGTGTGCGGGGTAAGCAGAGGGAACCTAGTGTTAAGACACTTTACAGCGTGAAAATGTTTTTTTTTATAAAAAGCCATGAATAATGAATCAAATATAATAGGATAACACGCGAAGAGGGCCCTTTAATGTTGTTCCGGGGCGCGACAGCCACCGTCACCAGAGCGATGGTGGTGAACGGCGCCCAGCTGGGGACTTATGCACAGGTAAACTTGAATTAATATATAGTCAATATATTATGTGTATAAGGGGCATGGATTCGATCTCCACTCGAGGAAATGAAATATTTAATTAAATTTATATTTTCATTTCTTCGGTCTGGTGTGGAGGCAAAGCGCGGCGTTGAGTTCAATGCCGACGGAGAACAGATGCTAAAAAATTGTATAATATGGTTAAATCTCCACTCTCTCGAAGGAGTAACTAAATTTTTATTATTTTATTTTTCTCATTCTTGTTACACATAACAAGAAAACCTCAACTTCAACCGGGTCCACACATATATAATGCAAATTAAGGACTTTTGTGATGTTCTCATGGATAACATTGTCAAAAATGGTCAAATTACGACCAACGACCACACGGGAAGCACCAGCTTTCAAATAAAAAAAACAGTAATATCGGTTCACCCAGTCAGAAGCCGAGGACCTAGTGTTAAGACAGTCCATTCCAATTAAGAGGCTTGCGTTTCCCGCTCTCCGCCGAATCAAGTCGTTGGGTATTGAGTGGCGGTACTTGACTCTACGCTGTCGTTACCAGAGCGAAAAAATAAAATTAGTAATTATTTCATTTCTACAAGTGAAAATCGAGCGTCGCACGCTTTTGCCCTTGCGCAAAAAAGTCGAGCTTTTTTAGCATAAAATTACAAATATAGACATATTAAATTAAGATATAATAGTAAGTATAACATACTATGTACGTATAATAAATAGTACGTAATAAGTACTAAATTTGCCCATCCTTTCCCCTTTTCTATCTATCCTATTCCTCTCCCCCCGGTTTCTCCCCACATAGGGGTTTTGGAGGTCAGATGGCAATCGCTCCATTAAAAACCACAACTCGCCAGAATATGGAACGAACTACGCAAAGACTGGGTACGACTAGGGCGTCGCCGCAAAACGACGCGCAGGCACATCGCCCTACACCTGCGACAAGTGGGCAAGGGCTACCGTGTCAAGTACGGACACGG
>JAATLQ010038063.1:0-75525 GCA_013421005.1 Heliconius erato x Heliconius himera | reverse complement strand
GTAGTATTCGGAATGATTTTTTTTTTTTTACTAAGTCCAATGGCGTACCACAGCCGCCATGATTATTTTTTATTAACGTCACCTATCTAAGAACACTTGGGCTGCTAATACGAATCTAACGATACCTCAAATATGTAAATCCGTTCAGCGGTTCTGGAGATACGAGGTAATAAAGAATATTACATACATACAAGATACGCGCGAAAAACATAACCCTTCCTTAGCAGTCGGGAATAAGCTAGCTACAATAATATAGAACAAATGTTTGCAGTGAAAACTATAATGGGAGTTTAGAAGCTAACAACGGTGCGTCGGTCCCCGTCTATTCGTGGACGTGTTGTCGACCCCTGTATAGTATAGCTTGTTTCCGCTTGTATCAACCCTGTAAATGCTTATGGTGACTATAAATTATATCATAATGGATTTTATATAAATATAGTTATTGTATTTAGAAAAATTGTTATTGTTTTATCTAATATATAAATATATAGAGTACTAGAGACCTGAAGCCAGTCGTGGCTGGTGATTGTTTGTGGGTTCGAACCCCAATCGAGGAAATTAAGTATTTATTTAAATTTATATTTCCATTTCTTCGCTCTGGTGTCGAGGTTAAGCGCGGCGTTGAGTTCTGCCACTCAACACGCAGTGCCTCCAGAATTCGGCAGAAAGTGGGGAACGAAGTGTCTTAACACTAGGTTCCCTCTGCCTACCCTGCTGTGTGCGGGATACAGCGTGAAGCTGATAAAATAAAAAATATATTTTCATTTTTTCTCTCTGGAATCAAGGCAAAAAGCCCGGCGTTGAGTTTCGCCACTCAACACACAATACTTAATAAAAAAAATCATAAAAAATTATATAAAAATATATATGAGTACTAGCGACTTTAGAAAGCGGCTTCGCCCGCTTAATATTATTGTTATATTATAACAAAATCTTCTTTATTTTATTCTTATATATAAGCTATATTATTGTAAAGTTTCATATAAATCTGTTCAATAAGTTTTACGTTAAAGTGGAATATACATACATCATCACAAAATTTTAAACTAAAAAAATACCAGAGGTAGAAAAGAGTATTTTTTCTATATTTAAAAATAGGTCAATATTGTAAAATCGTAAAGGGAATTTACTAATTTCTTGCATTCCTACAAGCTTACTACACTAGGGTTAACATAACAAAGCTGTGCTCGTCTTAGCATATTACGAAAATAACTATTATTTATTTATTTAGAAAACGTATAAAAATTTGAACATAGCGGGATACGAAATTAAAAAAAAAGTATACATTTTCTAAATAAGCATTTTTCTTTCCTAAGTGTGGAATAACACTTTAAAAAATGTTAAAGATATTTAATAAATAGCATATTCTCTCTTGCTAGACGATTATTCTTAGTAATTATGTTTGGGTAGCGGAAATTTGTAAAAATCTTCCTATAGAGATGCTAACAACATAAATAAGTTGTAACAAGCGTATAAAAATTTCAGCGTAGCTTGATGAGAACGTATGGCTTAGAGGTCAGAGCGCCTGGTGGGTTTCCAGGAGGCGCGGGTTCGAGTCCCGCTACGTTCAAATTTTATACGTTTTCTAACTAAGTACTTTTAAAACAATTAAAAAGAACTATTATTTATTTAATTTGTGAAGAAATATTGTACACATATACATAGATATATCAAGAATTCCGAAATGGCCGCTATATTATAATAATCTAGGGTATTTTATCGTTGGGCTTTGTGGTTATAGAACTATTAGACTTCAGACGAAGGTCAGTGATTAACGCTAGCGGTACCTAAATTATAGCCTAGACAATGAGTTTTAATAACATATTACTAGATTACTATTTTACGATATATTGCTAATTTTCTATTTTAAATAATCATTTTTAAGTTAAATATAAAAAAAATGAGTTAAATATTCAAAGCCAGTCGTGGCGTAGGGGCACAAATTGTGACTGGTTGTGGGTTCGATTGTGTTCGAGTGGAGACTCGAGGAAATGAAATATTTATTTAAATTTATATTTCCATTTCTTCGCTGTGATGTCGAGGCAAAGCGCGGAGTAGAGTTCCGCCACTCAAAACGCAGTGCCTCAAAAATTCGGCAGTAAGTAAGAAACGGAGTGTCTTAACACTAGGTTCCCTCTGCCTATCCTGCTGTGTGTGAGATACAGCGTGAAGCTGATTGATTGATTGAAAGATATTCAGATTTTATGTAATAATTTTATTATTATACTCTTAATTTAGTATTTTGTAAAATAGACTTAGTCAATTATTTTTTATTACATGTCATTAAATACTAGTTTGTAATATTTACTTGTCTGTAATATTATCACATAATATCAACATTTCATTATTATTATTTTTTTCAAAAATACATAAAAAACGTCGAGTCACGAAATTCAATAAAAATCATAGACGAAAGTAGGTAAACCCAGTGAGGAAAAAAAACCTAAAGCGTCTGACGTGTAACCTGACGACCTCCACTTTCACATCAACCATAATAAAGAATGAACCTTTTTGAATATGAACTAAAACGCTATTCAAAACTGTTCAGTATATCGTTTGGGATTTCTCTGAATTATTTAATGGTAGGCTAATTATTAAGCTCTTTTTGATCTAACGTGGCAGCGAGCACTAACTTCAAAGACTAACTTTCTAAAAGCTCAGCTTCACGCTGTATCCCACACACAGAGTAGGCACAGGGAACCTAGTGTTAAAACACTCCGTTCCCCATTTTCTGCCGAATTCTGAAGGTTATGCGTGTTGAGGGGCAGAACTCAACGCCGCGTTTGTCGTCGACACCATAGCGAAGAAATGGAAATATAAATTTAAGTAAATATTTCATCTCCACGGGTAGGGATCAAACCCACAACCAGTCGGTTTTACAGTCACACCTTGTGCCCCTGCGACACGACTGGCCTCCTTAAAAAAAAGCTCCTTCTTTCCTCTCTTTCTCTAAAAACTCCTTTGGGTTTAAATAAATTCTATATAGTTTTCGTTATAAGTATTATTAAAAGGAAAAATTATAATATAATACAGTATATGAAAGTATGAGCTCCTTAAAAGAATAGGTGAAAACAATAAATAATTCATATCCGTAATAAGATTTTATTCAATGTATAAATTATATATTAAAAATAATGTATCGTAAAATAATAATGACGTCAAAAATTAGTATTGTACATTGTTAAAATTACGCAACACCAGCACGTCATACATTAAAAATCCCGACAAACGTCGATCAAACCAATACAAAATTAATGAATCGATTAAAAAACGCAATTAATACATTAAGATAGCCGCACAGAGACTTGCAAATGAAACACAATTAAATAATCGATGTTTATTGATACGATACGGCTAATCGATGTCTCGATTACACTTAATGAAATAACGAGAGATATCGATACTGAATACCGTAGAGCTCGATTAGAAACTTTAATAACAGTGCTGTTTCAATTGAGTTAATATGCGGACGGACAGTGACAGATAACTATCGGTTTTCTCTCTACATATACATTTCACGCTTAATAAGAGTTTACAGGAATATTTCATCTTACAATTTTAATCTAGCATTATGTACTTTGTATTACATTATTATTTCATAATTCAAAAAACGAGTTAGCTTTATTCGTTGTAGATTATAAAATCATTATTCTGGACAGCCAGAAGGAACCTAGTGACATTTAGTTATTTATTTACATTTTATTGTATAAGTAAATTTTATTTAATTTTAATAATCTAATAATTGAGGCCGGTCGTGGCGCAGCGGCACGATGTGTGACTGCAAAACCGACAGGTTGTGGGTTCGATCCCCACTCGAGGAGATAAATATTTACTTAAATTTATATTTCCATTTCTTCGCTCTGGTGTCCAGGTTAAGCGCGGCGTTGAGTTCTGCCACTCAACACGCAATGCCTCCAGAATTCGGCAGAAAGTGGGGAACGGAGTGTCTTAACACTAAGTTCCCTCTGCCTACCCTGCTGTGTGCGGGATACAGCGTGAAGCTAATTTATTTAATTTTAATCTAATAATTGTCAGTAAGTGAAAAGTTAACACATAAATTTTATCTTTTATGACCTTTTATTGCTAACATTACTAAGCATAACTTTTAATTTTAACACGTAATTATACGAGTATATAAACCTTTAAACCAAACATGATTATTACATAAACCTTATTGGTCAATTAAATTGATATTTAAGTTAATTAAACCTATAATTATAAACATACTTATGTATAAATTATATTTTTACAAATAAATTATATTATATTACAATTATATTTAAACCGATTTAACTATTTATTAAGTACTGTCTCGATATATCTTTGGTAGTATCAGCCGTCGTAGATAATAAAAAAAAATAAAGAAGAATTACCTTGTAGCTCCCTAACACCTCTAACATATTAGTCTTATATAGTACATAAAATATTGTTTTTTGATTCTGCTGCGAATTTAGATACGCTTTAAGCTTACATAATATACTATAATATACGTATACTAGTTGATGAAGAAATAATTTATTTCTATAAAACAAAATCTATTAAGATTCTGAAGGGTTGCTTTAGAGCACGACTGACATAGAATGTGTAGCCCAAGCCTTGTCCTACTATAGACGATAAGAGCAGTATTAATGGAAGATCTCATCACATCGTTCTGTATGTCAGTTTTCGACCTAATTACTTTTAAACTTATATTTGTTTTTAATGCCTTCCAGTCATAGCTGAGGGGAACCTTTCAAAATAATTTTGTTATAAATTGAGGTATATTTCAATGTTTTATTTTACTTAACTTTTAGTGACTAATTAGTTATAAAATTAGTAAATTTCATATTTGATAAATTAATAAGATCAGACGTGGCGCATGAGTATAAGCGTGTTACTGTAAACACGAGAGGTTGTGGATTCGGTTCCCGCTTGAAGAAGTGAAATATTTCATATTTTCATTTCTTCGCTCTGGTGTCGAGGCAAAGCGCGGCTTTGAGTTCTGCCACTTAATACGCAATGCCTCCAGAATTCGGCAGAAAGTGGGGAACGGGGTGTCATACACTACGTTCCCTCTCCCTACCCGGCTGAGTGCGGGATACAGCTTGAAACTGATTTGATTAAATGCATATTTGTCTTTTGTTATCTTTTGTTTAGCATCCATAAATATTAATATAATTATATTTATCAGTTGTTAGAAAGTAAAAAATACATATTATTATATATATTATTAATGTATAAATATCACAGTTACGACCTAATAGCGCTGGAGTCGATCAATCACTCAGATTGACTTGTCACTTTATCGCCGCTCACTTCCTATAGTATGCGCTTAGCTTCATTTAAATTCTTTTGGATGTATCTGGTTTAAGTTATTATGAAATATTGCAAGCATTTGTTTTACTATTTGAATATATTTTATATTTGTATATTAAATAGAACGGTTTAGTTGTAATTCAATAAAATTTATGTTAATATTTTTAATTGATATAAAAATATAAGGGGTTCGTTTTGTGAACATAGAAGATATAAAAGGAAAAATGTTATTGGGCTTTCATAACGTAATAGAACCAAAAACAATGAATGTATGTGCTTTTATTCACGCTTATCTTAGAAACGGCATAACCGATTTACATCGTTATTTTTGGACTCAAACTTTAAACTTTAAACTTCCAAACTTTGGCAAACACTTAGTATTTTTTGTATTACAATCGGTTTATAAATTAAAAAAAATTGGTACCATTATAAGCAATGTTATTTGACAAATTTGCTATAAATAATCTTACTTTTCAATATAAATATGGATATTGCACTTAAAATTTGACTGAATTTATTTATATATTATTATTAAAAAAAATAGTGTAAGTTGTAAATTAATAATTATGCAGTTCAAGCGGGCGAAACCGCGAAACGCTTTGCTAGTATCTTACTATAATTTGACTGAAAATATAAAAAGATAATAAATTTTCCCCTTTCCAATATAACAACGTAAACCAGACAAACCGCGCATAAAGAGAAGACAATCAATATAGGCGTCAGTTCTCTGATTGCACAAAGTGCGAAGCCGAGTTGTCCCTTTCACCTTTGTAGGCTCGCTTGCACCTGTTGTATGCGGTGGTGAGACAATGGGGAAAATGGCACGGAAACCAAATAGATTGGAAATATATAACTGGACGATGGATTAAAATGAAATAAATGCAACGTGTTTCATTAGTAAGGTATTCATATCTTCTTTTGCTATTTTTATTTATATTTTTCGAGGCTAGTCGTGGTGCAGGGGCACAAAGTGTGACTATAAACGCGACTTGTGGCTTCGATCTCCACTCAAGGAAATGAAATATTAATTTAAATTAATATTTGTTTCTTCGCTCTGGTGTAGAGGCAAAGGGCAGCGTTGAGTTCCGCCACTCAACACGCAATGCTTGCAGAATTCTGCGGTAAGTGGGCAACGGAGCGTCTTAGCACTAGGTTTCCTCTGTCTGCTCTACTGTGTGCGGGATACAGCGTGAAATCTGATTTTGTTACTATATTTCATTATTTCTGTAGTCTAAAGATAAAGGAATTTACTATTCATTCTATTGTGTAGAAAAGTAGATGTACCTTTTGTTATTTTAACAATAACACTATCAAAATATTACTATAGTCCCACACAGAAATACACAGCGTTAGAATATAACAACATTAATACCTGATAACATAAATAAATTCAATAAATATAAAATTATAAATAGCATATAAATGTTTAAAAGATTTTCCTTTTAAAAAGCCACGACACAGCAATAATAACAGAAAGCCAGTACCAGAGAACACTATTAGGCTGACATTCGTGAGAACCGCGTCCATTTCTGCGCGCGCGCATCTCCTCGCTGGACCGTTTATTGTACAGATAGGAGAGACGGAACAAGTGACAGTTATAGCGCTAATGCATTTCCGTGTCGGAGAGTGACTCGGATAATGTAAAGATGGTGTCTTGATATTTCGCACAGTGTATAGAAATTTGTTCGAGAAATATTAGAATTGTTATGATAATAGACTATGGTTTTGTAATTTTTTTTTTAAATATTATTATGGTATCACATTTATGTTATCTCACTAGCATTATAAATGTAAAGAATGTGTATTTAAAGTTTTTAAGAAAAATATTTTTGTAACCCAATGCCGATCAGAATTCGGCTGATAGTGGGGAACAGAATTGTCTTAATGGGAACGGAGTGTCTTAGTACTAGGTGCCCATGTCCTCTTTGCCTCTTGTGTGTGGTTTTTTAGTAAACAGGAAAAAATAGTAAGTATTTTTTTTAATAAAAGAAAATCTCATCTAGAAACATTTTGTTAAGTTGTTACAATAAACGTACTTAACTTAATTATAATAGTACATCAAGGCCTATCTGGCGCAGGGGCACAAAGTGTGACTGTAAAATCGACCGGTTGTTAGTTCGATCCCCACTAGGAGAAATGAAATATTTATTTACA
This sequence comes from Heliconius erato x Heliconius himera, assembly GCA_013421005.1. NCBI lineage: Eukaryota > Metazoa > Arthropoda > Insecta > Lepidoptera > Nymphalidae > Heliconius > Heliconius erato x Heliconius himera. Next base: position 68,076 of record JAATLQ010038063.1, on the reverse strand, counting down.
TTTATATTTTCATTTCTTCGCTCTGATGTCAAGGCAAAAACGCCGCGTTGTGTTCCACCACTCAACACACAATGCCAGAAGCCTCGGCGCCCCCTGCCTACCTGTGTGCGGGATACAGCGTGAAGCTGATTTTTTTTAATACTATATAAGTGACAACAGCAATCAACTTAACCAATTAGAAAATAATATTTTAACACTCACTAATTTATTTAAAGACGTTGTCATCTAAAGTGAAATCACTTCCTTCCGTTATCGATTAAAATTAGCCCAACATTCTTTTAGAAGCATCACGCTCTAATTAATATATGTATTTAAAACATAAATGTAAAGTAAGTGCGAAGACAACGGTAGTTTAATTAGAGCTTTAGATTGTAATCGGAAATAAAATAAGATTTATATCTAATTCTGATTTAATTCAAGATTACAATTTTTGCTTTATATTGTTTTTACACTTTTATATTGTTTTTGTGGTGAAATTTTGTAATTATATTTTTTATTGCGACAATTCACAAGTTAATAGGTTATTTGTTAGCAAAAAAAAATATATATTTTATAAGCTTCTTTGCTTAATTATACTAAAGATTGTAGAAGTAATAAGGCCAGTCGTTGTGTAGGGACAGAAGCGTGCGACGGTAAACACGACATGTTATGGGTACAGGTTATGGGTTCGATTCCCACTTAAGGAAGTTAAATATGTAATATTTTCATTTTCTCGCTTTGGCAACGAGGCAAAGTTGAATTCCGCCACTCAACACGCAATGCCTCCAGAATTCTGTGGAAAGTAGAGAACGGAAGTGTCTTAATGGGAATTAAAAATCTTAACACGAGGTTCCCAGGTTCCCTCTGCTATGTGAAGGATGCAGCGTGAAGCAAAAAAATAATTTATAAATAATTTTAATGAGAAAAAGGAAACTACCACGTTATTAAACATCAACATCACAACCCCACTACAACTAGTTCTCACATACAAACGCCATCTAATTTACAATGCGCCCGCCACTCAACTTAATGCTAAGTTAGAGATAAGCGGTGAAGACGAGATATTTTAATTAAGTTTTCGTAATTTATATCTCACTGGAAGCTCAGCTAACGACGGATCGTGATTGCCTGTAAGCGTCTCGATCACGATAGTGTGAACACGTCAACTGCTTTCAAACTTACTCATCCATTATAATCCAAGAATAAATAAATAAATCAGTTTCACGCTGTATCCCGCGCACAGCAAGGTAGGGAAAGGGAACCTAGTGTTAGCTAAGGTAGGGAATTCTGGAGGTACATTGTATTGATTGGTGGAACTCAACGCTAAGCGTTGCCTTTCTTCGCTCTGGTGTAGAGACTAGAGACACCTCGAGTGGGGATCGAACCCACTAGTATTTACAGTCGCACACATGTGCCCCTGCACCATGACTTCCCTCTAATAATTCAAGAACCTTAAAATTTTCTTGATATGTGTATTGCTTTAGATTCTTGAGTAGGTATAATGTCGTACATTAATAAAACTGTGGATCTATATTTAGAAATTTAAGTTGAAGTAAAAAAGAAATAAGGAAATGTAGGGGAACGGGGTCTTAATGGAAATCTTAACACTAGTTTCCCAGGTTCCCTCTGCTTACCCTGCTATATGCGGAATACAGTGGGAATCTTAAAAAAACAACACAAATGTATTCATTTACTAAGTAGAGCAGGGTAACTCAAGTACGTATCACTTGACATTTACCCCAATCTTTTCGTCCCCTATAACGGATCTCGTCGTGATTGCTGGAGAAATGCAAAGATTGCGAGATGAATGATAGTCTAGCACACCCTAATTGGAACACAGGGCGCATACTTTTGCATTCAATTTGATTTTGAGATTTTGAATTTAGCATAAACGTGACGATAACCAGAGATAGATTTAGGTTAATAAAATAAACTTAACCTAAAAATTAAAACATGTGCTGTAGTATAAAAGAAATTAAAATTTTCATCATTAAAACAATTTAAAAACGCTATATAAAAAGGTAAAACTTCGCTCAAAAACTACAATTTTGTAATGTGTCTCTAATATACTATGCTTTATACAATATAAAAAAAATAAAAAAAACAGCTGCACCACTCAACGCCGCGCTTTGCCTCGTCACCAGAGCGAAGAAATGGAAATATAAATTTAAGTAAATATTTCATCTCCTCGAGTGGGGATCGAACCCACAACCAGTCGGTATTACAGTCACACTTTGTGCCACCGCGCCACGACTGGCCTCACGTTTTATGCAATAAAATATGGCATAGTTAAAAGTCTCTTTTAAGTTCTCTTATGTTATGTGTTTTAAATTTAAAAAGAATTTATGGAGAAATATTTAATATTATCTAAATCTAAGGCAATTTCACCATCCCTAATGCCCAGACAGAACTGACAGATGCACGTGATGTGATGCGAAATGAATGGTAGATACTAGAGGGAGTCCGCCTTAATTGGTAAAGATTAACTTTTACTTTGAACTCGAGATTAGTTGTTTAAATAAATCTTCAGTTAAACATTGCCATAAAATCAGTTCAACGATTGAAATATGTGATACAAAAAAATATATAAATATAATAACTATAAGTAGTAAATAAAAATTAATTTTAATCTTCTATCAGCTTCACGCTGTATCCCGCACACAGCAGTGTAGGCAGAGTTCCCTCTGCCTAGTGTTAAGACACTCCGTTCCCCACTTTCTGCCGAAATCTAAAAGTGTTGCATGTTGAGTGGCAGAACTCAACGCCGCGCTTTGCCTCGACACCAGAGCGAAGAAATGAAAATATAAATGTAAGTAAACATTTCATCTTCTCGAGTACCCACTCGAACCCACAACCAGTCGGTTTTATGTCCACACTTTGTGCCTCGCGCCACGACTGGCCCCATAATATTTGGTCTTTAATCTTCTATGTTTATGAAAATACATTCATAAACAAGAATATCTTTAATTTAAGCGATTTAAGCTAGTTCTAGCAAAAATTATGTACATGTTGTACATCACCAAAAGAAAAGTAAAAATTTGGAAGATTAACAGAATCTAACATTTTTGGATGTCAAATAAATTTTAACAAATATATACTATAAAAATAGAAGCCGTGTAAAATATCAACTTAAAATTAATACCTATGGAATATATGTTTGAGTTTCCAGTGGTAATATTTAAGACTCCATCCTATAAACATTTAATTCAATACACGTTATTACGGAAATTACTATAAAGTGGTGGATATTACGGAGATTACGTAAGATAAACTATTACTTGCAGCTAACTGCTGATGGAGTTTCAATTCGATTCTCATAATAACAATCACCGAGTGGAGAGTGAAGGAAAATGGAGAATTAATAGAGTATCTTTAGTCAATTGAATTTTTATTTCTTTTAATTTATTATATGTGATCATTAATCTTATACTATGTCATTAATTTAGTATTATTATAAGTTTATTTCGCTTCCTGCTTTATTGTGTATAGAAGTATCAAAACGCTACGTAATGTCACCAGAAATGGATAGCGTTGTAGTGTTAAGACACTTCGTTCTCCATATTCCATACACGCAAGACACGTGGCGCATAAGCTTTCGGCCAAATTAAAAAAAAAAATGTGATTAATTGTGAAACTTTCGTTAATATTATATCTGTTACATTCTGTGTTACATTAGGTACCTTAATTGTAAGGTACCTAATGTCAGTTGTTCTATGTAATGCAAAATTTACTATTTATAAAATTAAAATTAAATCAGCTTCACGTTGTATCCCGCACACAGCAGGGTAGGCAGAGGGAACCTAGTGTTAAGACTCAAGACTCCGTTGCCCACTTTCTGCCGAATTCTAGAGGCATTGCGTGTTGAGTGGCAGAACTCAACGCCGCGCTCAACCTCGTCACCAGATCGAAGAAATGGAAATACAAATTTAAGTAAATATTTCATCTCCTCAAGTGGAGATCGAACCCAAAACCAGTCGGTTTTACAGTCACACTTCGTGCCGCTGCGCCACGACTGGCCTCATAGCTTTTTTTTACTATTTATAAAAAAAAAATAATTAAAAATGTACGTTCACCTCGCCAGTACTTTCGAGTTTCAACACATTATTATACGGTATTTGTGGTAACCGCTAATTGTATGCACTCCATTAAACTTAATAAGCGCCTGTATAAATATACATGCTGTTACTGTTTTCATTTCAACGCCTACTTAACTTCCTTGTAAAAATTTTAATATATTTTTACTTTTAAGCTGTTAACTTTAGCGTTCATTGAATATAAACTAAAACAAAAACTTAAAACCTTAAAAGATTTTAGGTTGTACTCTATAATAAATATTGTAAACTTTTTTTTATTAGATAGCTTTAAGCTATATCACGCACATAGCAAGGTGTGAAAAGGGAACCCGGGAACCTAGTTAATACACTTCGATTCCATTAAGATACACACTTCCATTCCACATTACCGCAGAATTCTTAGATTGCATGTTGAGTTGTGGAACTCGACGCCACAGTGAAGAATTAAAAATATTAAATATAGGGGATATTTAATATTTTTAATTTTATTATTTTTTTCCTCGACTGAGAATCGAATCCACAAACACTTGTCCCTGTGCCACGACTACTCGATGTGGATAGTGCAAGCTTGTTAGTTTTAATAGACTTAATTAATGATGAGGCCAGTCGTGGCGCAGCGGCATAAGGTGTGACTGTAAAATCGACTGGTTGCGGGTTCGATCCCCACTCGACGAAATGAAATATTTAGTAAAATTTATATTTCCATTTCTTCGCTCTGGTGTCGAGGCTAAGCGCGGCCTTGAGTTCCGCCACTCAACACGCAATGCCTCCAGAATTCGGCGGAAAGTGAGGAACAGAGTGTCTTAACACTAAATTGCTAACTGCTATGTGCGGGATACAGCGTGAAGCTGATTTAATTTAATTTTTTTAATGAATGATGATGAATAAAAAATTAAATTCCCGTATAAATTCGAGTAGTTATGGAAGTATTACTTAATAGTAATGTAGTTGTACATTTCATATCATATTTACACGTCAACAAAACTGGAGCGGATCTCTGTTACCTATATGCAATTGCGGGCAAAGCAGGAAATTAAATCAAAACTATTGCGGTCACTTGATAGTTCATTTGAAGGATGTAAATTTTAACTAATTGAAATGTTATTTTAAAATAAAAAAAATCAGCTTCACGCTGTATCCCGCACATAGCAGGGTAGGCAGAGGGAACCTAGTGTTAAGACCCTCCATTCACCACTTTCCGTCGAAATCTGGAGGCATTGCGTGTTGAGTGGTGTAACTTAACGCCGCGCTTCGCCTCGACACCAGAGCAATGAAATGAAAATATAAACTTAAATCAATCGACAATCAATCGATTTTGCAGTCACACTTTGTGCCTCTGCGCCACGGCTGGCCTCTGTTATTAGTGTTTTTTAATCTAGAAAATATAAAATCAATTTTCTTTTCCAAGTTTCACGCTGTATCCCACATTTAGTAGAGCAGGCTGAGACAACAGTGTGCTAAGACGAACGTTCAATGAAATCTGTGATAGAAATATCTATAAAATTTCACTTAATTTATATATATAATACTTTAAAACTTACTATGTATCAAAATTTGATATGGAGGCCAGTCATGGCGCAGGGGCACAAAGTGTGACTGTAAAATCGACTGGTAGTGGGTTCAATCCACACTCGAGGAAGTGAAATATTATTTACACTTATATTTTCATTTCTTCGCTCTGCTGTCGAGGTAAAGCGCGGCGCTGAGTTCCGCCACTCAAAACGCAATGCCTCCAAAACTCGGCGGAAAGTGGGGAACGGAGTGTCTTAACACTAGGTTCCCTCTGCCTACCCTGTTGTGTGCGGGATACAGCGTGAAACTGATTTGATTATAAAATTTAACATTTAATAAAACATAAATATGAACATAAGCCTATACAAAATGGAAGTTTATCACAACAGTTCTAAAACAAAACACCCTCGATATCGAACAAGTACCTACTCAATAAAGAGTCTAACACCCTACAGACCATTTCTAAGACTTATGATATAAAGCGTATCTCAATACTATCAGGATGACAACCTACAAAGCCTGCCTACACACAGCACAACTAAAGTGTCCATTCATTGCCCAGCTCAAAACGGGACATCGGTTTAAATTTTGTTCATCATCATCATCAGCTTCACGCTGTATCCCGCACACAGCATGGTAGGCAGAGGGAACCTAGTGTTAAGACACTCCGTTCCCCACTTTCTGCCGAATTCTGGAGGCATTGCGTGTTGAGTGGCAAAACTCAACGCCGCGCTTAGACTCGACACCAGAGCGAAGAAATGGAAATATAAATTTAAGTAAATACTTCATCTCCTCGAGCGGGGATCGAAACCACAATCAGTCGGTTTTACAGTCACACTTCGTGCCGCTGCGCCACGACTGGCCTCGTAAAGCATAACACATAACCCTTATTTATATGCGACAAGCGGTCCTCGCATGATATTCAATCCCACACCGCATTATTTGCATACTTCCAGATACATGCACTTTCAAACGGTTAAATAACTGGAACCTTTAGGGAATATAAAGTCCACATAGTTACCGTTTCTAATATCAATAGTCGATGGTATAATTCGGTCACGTAACGTATAATGGCATCCTTTACACGAAATAACGGGATATATCGGTATTAGTTTAGTGTGAAATATGGTACGATTTGATGTCCTTTCACTCATTGTTTGAAAGTAGGTTAACAATTTTGATAGACCGATGACCTAAATAAAAAATAATTGTAATTATAAATCATATCATATAATAAGAGGCCATTCGTGGCGCAGCGGCACGAAGTGTGACAATAAAACCGACTGGTTGTGGGTTCGATCCCCACTCGAGGAAATGAAATATTTACTTAAATTTATATTTCCATTTCTTCGCTCTGGTGTCGAGGTTAAGCGCGGCGTTGAGTTGTACCACTCAACATGCAATGCCTCCAGAATTCGGTAAAAAGTGGAGAACGAAGTGTCTTAACACTAGGTTCCCTCTCCCTACCCTGCTGTGTGCGGGATACATCGTGAAGCTGAAAAAATCTATAATATGAAAATATATTTAACATATATTTTGAATAGCTTTATGTATAAGTTCAATGTTATAACATAAAAAAATAATAATTTTGCACGGCTTTCTAATAAAATGAGAACGGTACAACAATATTCCGATTCTTTTACCGTGAAATAGAAGCCCAGAATTCTCACGTTCTAAGACCTTATTCGTCGCTTAAATTATTTATTTCTTTTATTTTTAAAAAATTATTAAAAAAATATATATTTTATTTTATTATTATTAATTTTATTGTTTCGAAACAACTTAAATAAACTTTTTTTTTATTTGACAAATTACAATAGATACTAAAAAAAAGCATTATTCAGCTTAATTGCAATACCATCTTCGAACATTTAAGCATCCAAAACTTTTCAAAAGAAGATAAAAAAACCCTATATAAGTAGTTAAAAAGATCAATAAAAATTTACATATCTCGCTATTAGCATATATTAAGCCCACGTGATAGGATAATAAAGAATTGTATGCACATTGAGAGATATCTGATTTCGCGTCAATCTGTACCGTAACTGTAACAATATATTGTTATCTGTGGATGTTATAATCCTTTCGAAATTGATAAGGCTTGATAAATTGATGGTACTTTAGAAAAGGGGTTGCCATGTCGTTTGATGTATTAATTTTGATACACCCTTCACAATTAAATAGGGATACGCAATGTTTACCAGATGTAGGTAACATTCATTTATTTATAACTCGTAATTTAAATTTTGCGTTTTTAAATTAGTTAATGACATAAAATAATTATATTTTATCTGTGCTCATTAATTTTGTATGTCATTTTCGGATTATTAATATTATTTATAATTTTATTTTTATTAAAAACTAACAATACCTTTCATTTTAAAAAATAAAAGAATACTTCGTAGGGAAGAATAGATAGTTTTACTTAGTCGCAAAAGATTTATTGATAACTGACAAGTTAAGCCTGTGGCAACAGATGGCGCCGCGGCCATTAATTTTCATTACCGTCTGTAACAACAGCAGCCATTTCCTCTATAAGAAAATATTTATTTATGTACACATCTATGAATCTTGTTGTAACATTATACTGATAAAGTAAGGGACTTTGCATACAACGCAAAAACATTGATAGGATGGCTTGTAGTTTCTTGTTTTCTTATACTGTAGATAAACCTAGTACGTCAGTATATAATATTATGTATTTTCTTAATGGGATAGGAGTGTTTTGATACCAGGGTCCCAGGTTCCCTCTGTCTACCCTGCTATGGGCGGGATACTGATATTTTATAATTATGTATTATTGTAAAATTTCCAAATTCGTATGACAACGGCCACACAGTGAAATCATTTAAAACAATTAAAAATGTCATATTCTTTCTTACATTATTTTCGACAATAATCTGCAATCGACAATCTTCTGAAGCTTACCTGGAACAAAATGATAAGAATAATATGAATATAATTCTAAAAGATAAATAAAACTATATTTATTTACATTTACATTTCTATTTCTTTGCTCTGGTGTCCAGGCAAAGCGCGGCGTTGTGTTCCGCCACTCAATGCCTCCAGAACTCGGCCGAAAGTGGGGAACAGAGTGTCTTGACACTACGTTTCCTTTACCTACCCTGCTGTGTGCGAGAGCATACCGCAGCGTAAACCAGATTTTTTTAATTTCAATTTTTAAATAAAATGATAATAATATAAATACAATACAAGAACTAAATGCAAATGTTTCCCATTTTGCATGTAACGTTTAGTAAAACTAGCAATTAAGTTTCTACTTATTATCGGTGTTTATATAGCGTAGGTGTAATTACATCGATCAAAGTACCTTTATCAGGCTGTTAATAATTTTTTACCAGTTTTTTTCTTTATTTTACCTGTGAAATTTTAATGTCTTAGAGAAAACCTTGCGTTAAGATAATCGAGACGCTGCGTGTTTCGAGTGGCGGAATTCTACGCTGTATTTTGTGTACCAGATGAGAGAAACCCACGACCATCGCGCTTGCAGTCCAACGCTGTCCTAACGTGCCATGACTAACTTTGCAAACTATTCTTGTTTAATATATTTCACAACTATTTTTTCAGTTTCACGCTGTATCCCGCATAAAGCAGGGCGTGTTGTCGCGTGTTGAGTGGTGGAACCCAACACCGCGCTTTTTGTCTTTGTACCAGAGTGAAGGAATATAGGATAGTATTAATACATAATAATTCATTCTCGACGAATGGTAATCGAACCTACAACCGACAACAACGGCGGCGGTCTCAACCAAATACAATATTAAGATAACAATTTTAATATATCTAAATCTGAACTATGTTTTATAAAGAGATGAACACAACAGATACAAAAACTAATAACAATTACAAATAAGACAATATGGGTCCCAAAACAAAGACATGAACAATAACCGGAAGAGGTATGTTTTGATCCGACGATAGCTGTACTTACATTGATAGCCGATATTTGCTAACGTAATGACCGTCTTCCGTTAGATCAGTGTTTCTCAACCACTGTGCCCCGGGGAAATTTTATGTGCCGCCAAATTTTGCATATATATAATAACTAGAGGGCGCGCGCGGCTTCACCCGCTTATTAGGAGTGAATTCTAAAAAAAACCACGAAACACGTGTTCAATAAAATATTTTTAACAGTCTGAATTTAATTTTTTATAAAAATCGGTGGCAATTTAAAGACTTTTCCATATAAACTTTCAACCCCTTATTTGAACCCTTAGGGGGTGAATTCTTAAAAACCATGAAACACGTGTTCAATGAAATATTTTTAAGAGTCTGAATTTCAAATTTTATAAAAATCGGATCAGATTAATTTTTTTTTCCATACAAACTTTCAACCCCTATTTCATCCCTTTAGAGTTAAAATTTTTCAAATTCCCTTCTTAGTGGATGTCCAGAATATGAAAATAAACATCTGCCCAAATTTCACGTTTCTACCATCAGCGGTTACGGCTCTGCGTGCGTCTTACCTCAGTCAGTCAGCACAAGTCCTTTTATATATATAGATTATACAGCTTCACGCTGTATCCCGCACACAGCAGGGTAGGCAGAGGGAACCTAGTGTTAAGACACTCCGTTCCCACCTTCTGCCGAATTCTCGAGGCATTGCGTGTTGAGTGGCAGAACGCAACGAACACCAGAGCGAAGAAATGGAAATATAAATTTAAGTAAATATTTCATCACCTCGAATGGGGATCGAACCGACAACCAGTCGGTTTTACAGTCACACTTCGTGCCGCTGCACTACGACGGGCCTCAAAAAATATTTTTAACGTGAATTTATATATAAATCCACAAAAAAATAAATTATTTTATTATATGCTTTGCAACGCGTTTTTTCTTAGTGCATGCGTGTGTTGTAGTAAGTAAATAATTTTTATCTTTTGTCTTTGGGTGCCGCCAAATTTTGAAATTGTTAAATATGTGCCGCAACCAAAAAAAAGGTTGAGAATCACTGCTTTAGATAGTGATCAAATCGTTGGACGTCTTGTCAGTCAGGGGCAACGCCTGTTACAACTGAACGTACTTACATTTGATACAGCATGTTAATTTTTATGTCAGTCAATATTTAATTATGTTGTTTATTTGCATACTTGGCTGACACACTAATGATTTTTAAACGCTATATTAATATGGTTCCAGGGCTTAGGTGAGGTCGTATAGCGTGGTGGGGCAGTATCAGACTGTAGACGATAGTCGTGGATTCAATTGTGATTGCCCACTCGGGAATTATTTTGGTTTTGCTCCCCTAGTCATACAAAGCGAGTCAGTGGCTTCACTTATCAACACGCAATGTCTTGGAATTCTAGTGGAAATTGGAGAATGGAGTGTTTTAACACTCGGTTCTTTGTACCTACCCCGCAATGCTGGAGAAAGCGTGAAGCTGAGGGACTAGAGAGGCTGCTTAATCCGCTTGTCTATAAGTTTACTCATGAAATCGGCGTGACACATTTGAGAAACGAAGCATTCGAATCTAAAATTGTCATTGTCATTGTATTTTTAAAATTACATTTTAAAATAATAAGGAAAGAAGATGGTAGATAACCGCAAATTGATACGCGATGATTTAGGTATTTGACAGATTTTTGTGTTATAAACAGAGAAAACAATTTTGTCTCGTGACCTAGTGACATAACTATGTCATATGGCATATAGCAGTTGATGACATGAACTTTTAAAAGAATACAAGAAAAGCTATAGGTGGTCTTTTTTTATTTGTTTAACCCATACGGCCAGTTTTTAAAAACGTCAATTATCTAAATCTTAAATTAAACAATGAATACAACGATATCAAAAAAATTAAACCTACCATTCACGCGTAGCGGGTACAATGCTGTATTGTTAATATCACCAAGCCCAACCGTCCAATCCGTAAAAAACAATAAGGCAATAGAATTATGAGATTTTTAGTAAGACAATAAACGAATGGGTTTATGTGAAATGATGTGATGAATGGATTCACACGTGCCGTTTGTTAAGAGACCGCGTGGGGGATGGCGGCGCGTACTGTGTACCGAAAATCCCTCTTCATACTTCTGTCTATTGAAATCCCTCTTATGTCTATTGTTTAGTTTTTTACCATTTGTATGCTTGTGTCAAGCCAACTGTCGCCTTTTACAAATGTTTGATAAAAAGTATGGATCGCTAATAATATAGATCCTTAACCGGCGTTGATTGTATAATTGGGACGATTATAGGATAAAAACTTTATCTTTTATAGGTGACACACTGTAATTTCACAGTCACACTAAAGTATAATAAAACATCAATAAAAGACAAGAAAAATGATAAAATGAAACATGGTTTACTTTTAAGTGTACATCGTTTATAATAAGATTTTAGATTTATGCAAACTTGTCTTCTTATTTAAATGATAATTTTAGGTAAGTATAAGTAATCTTTTAATAGCAGAAATTTGTTGAAATTTCCCTACATAGATGCTAGCAACATAAATAAGTTTGTTGTAACAAGTTTATTACATTTTCGACATAGAATGATGAGAACGTATGGCTTCGTGGTCAGAGTGCTTGGACGGTATCCAACAGGCGCGGGTTCGAGTCCCACTATATTCGATTTTTAAAGTTTTTTTAAATAAGTACATTCCTTAATCTCAAATTTACAAAGAGAGCCCGACGAAAGGAAAGGAAAGTCCAATATCTGAGATATACAAATGCAATAGCTTCAGTAAAACGGAAACAGAGTTCAATTGCAACTTATGAGTCTTGAATCGTCTTCATTAAATTGCTAAATTACGGTCAATAAAGCTGGTTCAAGTATCGCCCACATTAGCATAAGTTATTATATTCTGATAAGAAATTGTATAATTTTTAGCCCTAAACCCTAACACAGCATTTAGAAAATTGTGATATATTAAATAAGTTTTCAAGATAATTTATCTATTTATAATAAATAATATTTCAATGTATTTTTAAATGAGGTTTATAATAGTCAGATAGCAATGTATGCTGAGAGAGTCTAGTGTCGAGACACTCCATTCTCCGCCGAGCTCGTGACATAGTGCAATTAAAACTTTATACAATCTCAATTTGGCTCACAAATACAATGACCTTAACATAATGTAAGACCTTAATCGTCGATTATTTTTTATATACTTTCAGAAGAAATGATCTTCGATAATTCAATTTTATTATATTTTTTTTTATTGTTTTTTTTTACCCTGTGTCATAACACTATTGAATTTTGGAGGGATTGCGTGTCGGGTAGTGGAACTCAACGCCGCGCTTTGTCTCTAAACTAAAGCGAAGACAATGCAAATATTAAATATTTCATTTCCTTCAGTTCGAATCGAATCCACAAACTGTCGCGTTCTAGTCACACATTAGTGCCCCTGCGCCACGACTGACCTCTTATATACCTAACTTTATTTAAAAATTATTATTTGTATTATTTATACCACAATACACAAATCATTTTATCGCCAATGGTGTTGCCAGTACTCAATATATGAATTTTCCATGCATATTTATGGCAGTAATTCTCCCTCATCACGCGTAGCCGCTAAATAGTTGGCATTAGATTACGATCGTAAAATATGTCTTATAGTACGCCTTGGAGCAGCTTTATTAACACCTGATACTAAAGTTTTCTTGTACAACATAATTCTGAATTTATAATCTAGTGTACGAGAAATATAGTTAATAGTAACTGTGTATTTGCTAATATAAATAAAATTATAAACGTGCACGTAAAAGGTGTATCGCTTATAATGTTGAAGATGTTGATATAAAACTACATGTCGCATTCTAAAATGGAAGTGGCATAACTTAAAAGTTTTATTATTTTTGAGTTGACAAAAATCTTGGAAAATAGTTGTTAAATGAATTCTGTAATCTTAATCTGATTTCCTATATATCTCAAATGCCTCTAGAGTGTGTCTTAGTAAAAATCATAGTAAATCATAATTTTATCTATCTTTTTCGCAATTTATACAACTCAACATCGGTACCAATTGAAAATGAGCAACAGAATAGGCTTATTTTTTACATTGTTAAAACTCAAATCTCAAATCACGTTGAGAAAGTGAAATCAAAAAAATCTACATCTCAATTGACAATCAATGACAAGGCAGAAATAGAGCCATTACAACGCTACTTATATAAATAATTTTGCCACGAAATTACTATGTGCGACCACCCTCTTACTTTTAAGTACAGTTATTTATAATAGAAAGTTTTGATGCTACTTTACAGTTGTCTTTATTGTGCAATATCTGTAGATAAAATAATAGTATTGTCATAGATTGAAAGAAAATGACGTACAAAATATAGCCAAAATGAAATCAATTTATAAAAATATTTAATATTTTTATTTCATCACTCTGGTATCCAGGTAAACTGCAGCGTTGAGTTCCGCCACTTAATACGTCATGCCTCCAGAATTCGGCGAAAAATGGGGAATGGATTGTCTTAACAGTAGATTCTCTCTGTCTAGCCTGTTGTGTGCGAGATACAGCGTGATACTAAAAAAACCTTTTGGAATATTTCTTACTGTATGTTCCATTTTTTAATTTTTAATCTATGAACAATTTTCTTGTTTCGAAATACAAATAAATTCCACATATTTCTAATAATATTTCGCACTCAGATCTCACTACACATGCGCATACGCACTATACATAATCATAACGGGAGCTCACGCCATTCCACTGTAGCGTAAATTTTTCTAAAAAAAAAATCACAGTCCCGTCGGACATCGCGTTAGAAATCTCAAGAAAGTAGAACGTTGATATGATAACTGTAATTATAATATTTATATTCGAGTGCATGCAATGTTGTGTTAGTACGTAGATTGTACGCATGTTACACTTATACCGCTTTAACAACTTACTGTGGACAGAATGTACAAACAAATGAAATTTATTATTCAACAGGTATTTTTTTTTTTAAGAAAATGGAGACACTGACGTCCCTACGTTAGTTTTTTTAAAATTAACAGTGAATGATCTAGAAGTATTATATATATTATTCAACAGATGTTTTTTTTAAGAAAATGGAGACACTGACGTCCCTACGTAAGTATTTTTAAAATTAACAGTGAATAATCTAGAAGTATATATTGAAAAAAAAAGTTAATTAAAGATATTCTCGTATTAAAGAACAATCCGCAAACATTGAGGCCGTCGTGACCCAGGGGCGCAAGAGTGTGACTGAAACGCCACGGTTGTAGATTCGATTACCACTTGAGGAAATGAATTATTATTTCTTAATATTTTCATTTCTTCGCTCTGGCACAAGGCCAAAGCCCGGCGTTGAGTTCCATCACTTAATACGTAATGCCTCGAAAAATTCGGTGGAAAGTGGTGAACGGAGAGTCTTACGCTCACTTTATCTCTCGTGCGGGATAAAGCGTGAAGCTGATTTATTTTTTTTTAAGAAATCCAAAAACAATTTTGATGACCAACTACTATTTACTGTTTACCCAAATAAGTCAATAAGTGATATCAAATGTTTTATCTTACACTACGTAAATATTGGCTGAGTCAATCGAATCGTACTATGTGTATAACGGACAGAGAGCAATAAATGTTAAAAAAACAAACGCAATTTGATATTCGTATTTCAATGACAATAAAACAAATATTTAGAGAAAGTGCTCTTTATGGGGACTATGTCAAAGGTGTTATATCTAGAATTATATATACGTTTTTATCTTTTCAGCCTCAGGCTGTATCCTATGCATTGCAAGGTAGGTAGAAGGAACCTGCGTTAAGTCACTCCGTTCCCATCAAGACACCTCCGCACACTCCTTCCTACCAACTTCTTGAGGCATTGCGTGTTGAGTAGCGGAACTTAACGCTACGCTTTGCCTCATAACCAAAGCGAGGAAATAAAAATATTAAACATTTCATTGAATCGAACCCACAACCGTCGCGTTTGTAGTCGTACACTTATATGATATGCCTATATGTGTTTTATACAAATAAAAAGAAAATATAGAGCTAATCAAATTAAAGGACCGTATTATAAAATAATATTTTGTTCTTCGAAACGCAAACATTTATTAAGCAAGTAAAAATTTACAGTTTTACACTTTCATATTACATTTTATGAAATATTTTCTCCATTTTTGTCTCACTAATGACACTTAACCCAATACACTCTTGATATTTAATTGGTTTAAATTTGAGACAAAAAGATTATACGATAAAGGAAGTCGAGCAACGACAAGTGGTAACAATTATACAATAAAACCAAATACTTTTTTAAATTCTACTAAATATATCAACTCTATTTAGGTTGAAACGATTAAAAAATAATTTTAAAGGAAAATTATAGAGGTTTTAAATGAAATTTATTGTGTTCATTAACTAAAATAATAGTTATATGATATATTTTGTTAAAAGATATTTGGTGATAATATTATGTAAAAAGTAGAAGATAATATTAAGTAAAATAAATCAAAAAAATTAAATCAGCTTCACGCTGTATCCCGCACACGCTGTATCCCGCACACAGCAGAGGGAACCTAGTGTTAAGACACTCCGTTCCCCACTTTCTGCTGATTTCTGGAGGCATTGCGTATTGAGTGGCAGAACTCAACGCCGCGCTTAACCTCGACACCAGAGCGAAGAAATGGAAATATAAATTGAAGTAAATATTTCATCTCCTCGAGTGGGGATCGAACCCACAACCAGTCGGTTTTACAGTCACACCTCGTGCCACTGCGCCACGACTGGCCGCTATATTAAGTAAAAGATATTTAGTATATATGTTTTAATGTAAATAAAATGAGTCTTAGAGAACTTAGAGGAAACATGTACCTATATGATATGTCGACGGTCCCTAGATAAATTAGCGAAAGTAAAAATTGAAAATTTCTTTTTTACTTATTTAGAAAACGTATAAAAATTTGGAACGTAGCGGGACTCGAACCCGCGCCTCCTGGAAACCAACCTGGTTGGTTTCCAGGAGGCGCGGGTTCGAGTATTTTTCTTTTCTAAGTGTGGAACAACACTTTAAAAATGTTTAAAAAAAATATTTTTTGACTGTCTTAAAGTATAACTAACAACTAACAAAACGCACAAATAACAATTTTTTTAATTTTTGAAAAAAAAAATCAAAACTACCCTTTTTCGTAGTTCAAAAGAGCAATAAAAACATTTGTGATTTTTTCGTTTCGATACTTAACGTAGGGATCATCGTGAAAACTAATTATAAATTCTCAAAATAATCACAAATTCATACAATAATTGTAACCAATAACCAATTTCATGAAAAATATGTAATTCCCGACCGATTTTTTCGTTTTACTTTCGTAAAATATAAAATAAGTCAAATAAATCAGCTTCACGCTGTATCCCGCACATAGCAGTTTCTGCCGAATTCTGAAGGCATTGCGTGTTAAGTGGCAGAACTCAACGCCGCGCTTTGCCTCGACACCAGAGCGACGAAATGGAAATATAAATTTAAATAAATATTTCATTTCCTCGAGTGGGGATCGAACCCACAACCAGTCGGCTTTACAGATTGTGTCGCTGCGCCACGACTGGCCTCGTGAAATATATTAAAAAACCGAGTGCGGCGTTTTTGTGTTTTTACATAACGATTTAAGAAACTATCAAATTACACGCAACATACAAAAATCTTAGTCTATTGCCGGCGTCGACGGTAATTTCACACCGCATTAGATTGGACAAAAAATAATAATGTCATTTACTATTACGTATTTATGTTTTGAGGTGCATTAAACTAACTGTACTATGGATTGTGACAGGTATATCATATTAAAAATCTATTTATTTATCCAACGGTATGGCATTCCGTGATTGTTTAAACATGAATATTCTATTCAAAAAAATCAGCTTTACGCTCCCAGCAGGGTAAGCAGAGAGAACTTAGTGTTAAGACACTCCGTTCCCCACTTTCTGCCGAATTCTGGAGGCATTGCATGTTGAGTGGCAGAACTCAACGTCGCGCTTAATCTCGACATTAGAGCGAAGAAATGGAAATATAAATTTAAGTAAACATTTCATCTCCTCGAGTGGGGATCGAACCCACAACCAGTCGGTTTTACAGTCACACTTTGTGCCGCTGCGAGACGACTGGCCTCAATATATAATATAAAATTCTATTAATAAAATAATAATATAATAGAATATTCTATTCATTTTACTATATAGATATTACCTATAACAATCGACGATTTGCATATTACGTGAGGAATACATATGAAGAGAACAACCGAAACAACTCATAAAATATATTAAAATTTATACCGAGAAATAATACACCGAGGCTTTGGACTTTAACACTTTCTATACACGTTTACGTTTTCACCATATAATGAAAGATGATTTCGGCAATCACCATTATCTCCATCCAATTTCCGGTGCTCATCTCATATTCAGTTATCTTCTCTCATCATCAGTACTCAGACACTAGAGGCCGGTCGTGGCGCAGCGGCACGAGGTGTGACTGTAAAACCGACTGGTTGTGGGTTCCATCCCCACTCGAAGAGATGAAATATTTACTTAAATTTATAATTCCATTTCTTCGCTCTGGTGTCGAGGTTAAGCGCGGCGTTGAGTTCTGCCACTCAACACGCAATGCCTCCAAAATCGGCAGAAAGTGGGGAACGGGAGTGTCTTAACACTAGGTTCCCTCTGCCTACCCTGCTGTGTGCGGGATACAGAGTGAAGCTGATTTATTTTTTTGATTTATCATCAGTACTTCGCAGTATGGGAGAGCGCCACCATAATTCAACGCCATAATAAAGATGTTTATCTCAGCGGATCGTACTTTTCGTGCTCGAGCACCTGTAACTTTAGACGTAGCACGCGCACGCGTCGGTCACGACTGGGGGACCGTTACTTCCTATTTATTTGATATGAGCACTTTCGTTATTTTCTAAGAGAAAAATATATTATATTACCTATACACTAATGTAGGTTCCATTTTTCGTATGATTTTATTTTATTTAAAGCGTTTATATTAAACGTGTAAACCCTATATTTTTTCTACTAATAATAATATTCATTTTCAATTAAAAAATATATTTTACGCTTTTAGTTATTACTAGCTATTACATGCGGCTTTGCCTGTGTAACCAGAACCAACTATACCCGCATCTCAAAAGAACCATTGGGGAATATAAAAACTATTTACATTAATACCTTCCCCGATAAATAAACTCTCATACAAAAATATTTATCATTCTTATATTATATTTATCACACCGCGCTTTGTCTCGACACCAGAGCGAAGAAAGTGAAATATAAATTTAAATAAATATTTCATCTCTTAGAACCCACAACTAGTCGATTTTACAGTCACACTTTGTGCCCCTGCGCCACGACTGGCGTCTGATGTTTAAGTAGATTTTAGAAATGTGAAATTGTATAAGCCGCTACCGCTATTCATTAACAATGGCGATGACAGTGTGACACCTGTGCATTTATCATAAATCAAACTGTGGTTAGCTTTCCTTTACCTTGATTTTAAATTTATTCTTGCCAAAATTGTTTTTAAAAGTATAGGCCCTTAATGTCGTAAATTTGAATATTCTCTATCGTGGGCTGTTTGTTATTCATTTGAATACGTAATTTATACATACGTTAGCGATGTAAATTTTGAGATACTATAGATGTTTTCACATTAATAGCACCAAATTAGTAATTAATTAGTTAATTACATGTTAATTGCAATTAATTATTTTTCTATGTACAATTAGAGCTTACAAGCGTTTGCAGAAATAAGTCTGGCTTAGAAGTCAACAACAAGTCAACTTTTTAAGCTTCATACTGTATCCCGCGCACAGAAGAGTGAGCAAAGGGAACCTGAGAGTCTACTGTTAAGACATTCCGGCAAAGGGAACCTTATATACCATTACCATTGCGTGTTAAATACCGGAACTCAACGCCGAGTACACAAATACTACAAACATAACAAAACAAAACCAGCTAGAAGAATGATTCATTCTTTACAACACGTCCACTGCAATTATAAAGACAATTAAACAATATAACAACAGACATTGCAGTTTCTTGGCGCGTGCGGTCTAACGGCGCGCGATAAACGCACAGATAAACACAAAGTTTACAGAGCACAGATAAAACTCATCGCGCAGATAAAAAAAAAAGGTACCGCATAACGGGCCGCGACGCGCTCCGCCTGTCATTACGTTCGCTTGCAACCTCTTTTCTGTATCGCTTCTGACCACCTCTATCGGATGTATTATTTAGTTTTTTTTTATTTGTCATAATAAATAAATATAGAAGGAATATTTGTTTTTATATACTTATGTTTTAAATTAAATTGAGGCCAATCGTGGTGCAGGGGAATAAGCGTGTGACAGGTTGTGGGTTCGATTCCCACTCGAAGAAATTAAAGATTTAACATTTTCATTTATTCACTGTGGTGTCGAGGCGTTGAGTTCCACTACTCAACTCGCAATGCTGGGCATTGCGAGTTGAGTGGTGGAACTTAAAGATTTTACGGAAATTAAAGAATGTATCTTAATGGGAACGTAGTGTCTTAGCACTAAGTATCCACGTTTCCTTTGCCTACCCTGCTATGTGAGAGATAATCTATAAATGCTATCTACAAAATATTAGAGGCTGCATTCAAAACTTTTATTATAATTTTATTACTGCATAATTGTTTACTTTTAACATCGACGTTCTACGCCGTACACATTAACATGTCAGCGTAACTAATTTCCCTTTATTGTCTAATGCTTGAACAGCTTAACTTTTTATGAGAAATAAAAGGCACGAACAAACATTAAGGGTCTTTTGTATAAACCACTTTTATGTGATTGATGCTATGAAAGACCTTTAATACCATTAGACATCGCCATGGGAACCGCTCAGTTATGTAAAATTACATCTTTCTATCGGAGATGTTATGAGAAATGTATAAATATAAATAAAATAATGTTTTTTGAAATATGCAAATTATTAGTATTTCAATAATTTGACTAATATTACTTGGGTCAACTATGTAGAGATATGAATAAAGAAATTATTAAAATGCTTTATTTTTACAAATAAACAAAAAAAATATCTTATTAGGTGAATTATATACTGTTTTTTGAGCTTCACACTGTATCCCGTATGTAGCAGGGTAGGCAAACCGGATCTTAGTCTTAAGACACTCCGCTCCCCGCCGAATTCTGGAGGTACTGTGTATTAAACGGCGAAACTCAAAGTCAGACTTTGCCTCGACACCAAAGCGAAGAAATGAAAAAAAATATTAAATATTACCCTTCCTCGAGTGGGAATCGTATCCACGACCTGTCACGTTTACAGTCACACGCCTCACTTGTTTGATCAATTTTGCAAAATAATTCATTTTTACTTGTAGAAATCAAAACATATAGCAAAAACAGACATTTACTAAATATATTTTGACATCACAAAATTATACACACGCATATTGACAATTTATTATAGGCTCGAGCCACATTCTGTCGTTTCTCTGTAATTTATTCATTCGAATTCTATTTTACCTTTTATGTAAGCATGCAGATGTGCTCACTGCGAAATGTCATGAAATTTACAGTATATACAATGCGGCATAAAATTATCTATTTATATGTATATATAAATAGGTATTTCGAGCACGCGACCCCCGTCCTTGTGATTTGGAGACTCGTTGATTTGCGTCAAACAGAAAAAGGCTGAGTAGGCCTTGAAGTAATAAAAAATAAGCTTACATAATTTTTTTAGAGGTTTGTAAGTAAAATTATTAAAGTTCATAAAAATGAGTATCCTGTCCGAACAGGGGGCGCGGGTTCGAGTCCCGCTACGTTCAAATTTTTATACGTTGTCTAAATAAGTTTTTTTTCCTAAATAACACTTTAAAAATGTTAAAAATAAAAGTATGTTTTCCTTTAATATTCAAAACTATGATTTTTAATATATGTAGATATTTTATTTCTGTGAAAATCGTATACTACTACGAAGGATAAATAATTATTCTTTTTTTGGTACCAACCCCCTAACCCTATCCAGAGAAGCTATATTAGGGGAGGGCCCTAATATAGTTTAAGTCCCAATTAAAAAAGCATTTCACTAGTGACCACAATTAATTTAGGTTCAAACAGGGTTTAGATTTTAGAAAATAACAACCGCAATTGTTATTATTATTTTACTGTTAATTGCACTGTACTCTCTCTTACTTTTTTGGTAAATATCTACTTCCACTGACTGCCTGGGAGACGTTTCTATTAGATTTAGAAGAAAAACCCCACCCCTGTGAACTAACCTGTGCGAGCCTAAAATTATGTGCAATAAAGTATATTTAAAAATATATATATATTAAGTTAAGTAGAGTTCTACCACTGTTCACACTTATTATAATTTTATTGCGATAATGTATAATTATACAAGTTTTTATAAACGCCGTAGCTCCATTGCTGGTGTAATTTTCTACAAAAACTCCTGTGGTTCTATTAAGTATCTCCATAAACGTACACATTAGGTTAAATAGAAATATGGGCTAACAATATTATCTGGTGATATACGAGTATTTGCCAAAAAATCTATAAAATCTCATTCTGTACTAACTAATACAGTAAGATTACTATAAATTTATGAAAATTTGAGTTACCCTATACAATGAAGATTTAGCATTTAAAAATATATCAACTTGGCACCAAAGCGAGGAAATGAAAATATTAACAATCTCATTTCCTCGTTTGGGAACCAAACCCACAACCGGTCGCGTTTATAGTCACGCTTGTACCCCTGCACCACGACGGGCCTCTATTTTATCTTTAAGACACCACAAAATATAAAAAAAACATAAATAAATCAGCTTCACGCTGTACCCCACACACAGCAGGGTAGGCAGAGGGAACCTAGTGTTAAGACACTCCGTTCCCCACTTTCTGCCAAATTATGGAGGCATTGCGTGTGGAGTGGCAGAACTCAACTCAACGTCGCGCTTTGCCTCGACACCAGAGCGAAGAATATAAATTTAAGTAGGTAAATATTTCATCACCTCGAGTGGGGATCGAATCCACAACCAGTAAATTTTACAGTCACACTTTGTGCCCCTGCGCCACGACTGGCCTCAAAAAAAATGTAGTTTTTCAATAAAATGTAATCCATTTCGAAAGTTAGCACTCTAACACTTAAGCTAATGCAATAAGAGGAGGCACGCGAAGTATTTACGTACTAATCGAGCCATTCCTAACATAAATTGGTAATGTTTATGTTTAAAGCATTTCACGTGACAGTCTAACGTTTAACACTCTTTAAATACTTTTACTTAGTAACTTCTATGTGACAAAATCTCAAGAGCTAAAGAAATTCTTATGTAAATTTGTCTAGACATTACATACATTGGATACTTGAAACACGTTACAACGGATATTGGAAAGTTTTAATCATATTTAATTGTAGAGAATCTTCTCATCGGTTCGATTCCCACTCGGGAGAATGTAATAAATAATATTTTCCTTTCATCGCTCTTTCACCTAGGCAAAAGCCCGGCGTTGAGTTCCGCCGCCAAGACGCTATGCCTTGAAAAAATCAACGGAAAGCGGGGAACGGTCTTAACACTAGGTTTCCTCTGCCTATCCTGCTGGACGCGAGATACAGCGTGAAGCTATTTAGTAGTGACCCTAGCCGAATTGTTAAGTCAAGAACATAACAATTGCACTGCAGTGATTGTAATGTTTTTGATTTTTTTTTCTATATTATACTTTTTTGCCGCGTTTATCAGATTTTTTTATTATAATTCTTATTTACTTAACTTTATTTTTCATAGAATAATGTAAATTTTGGAACAAATCTACATATTACATGTTAAATTAGCCTTAAAATGTGGTGTAGAGTGTATATTATGTTGGCTTTCTAATAAATAAATAAATCATAAAATATAAAAAAAATCTATTTTAAATACCCATATTCAACTAAACAGTTCGAATATAATTATCTATAAGTAAGCGTATATAAAAACAAAATCATTTCAATCGTTATAGTTAGACAATCGCTGATGGGCTATTGATCACACCTTAGCACTGGTTACTAGAACACTTAGGAGTATGTGTCATCACGGCCATACCGCTATTAACTGGATTGACATTCCGAAGACCACTACATACGTAAACATCAAAATCAGCTTCACGCTGTATCCCGCACACAGCAGTATAGGCAAAGAAAACCTAGTGTTAAGACACTCCGTTTCCCACATTCCACCGAATTCTGGAGGCAATGCGTGTTGAGTGCCGACGTTTTGCCGCGACACAAGAGCAAATAAATGAAAATATTATTTAATTCTTTGTTCTGTCAAACCTAAACATGAAGTAACAACAAAACTACTATCGTAAGATATATTTTTGTGAAAGTTAAAATAATACACAAATGTACTTACTTATTTAGATAACGTATAAAAATTTAAACATAGCGGGACTCGAACCTGCGCCTCCTGGATCCGATCAGGTCCTGGTCGACCTGGTCTGATTCAAATTTTTATACGTTTTCTAAATAAGTATTTTTCTTTCCTAAGTGTGGAATAACACTTACTTACAATAAAAATGTTTAAAAATAAATGTACTTGTTTTCGCGATTTTGAACCCGAACCTAACCTTATGTACGTACATTACACCCCAAATAGTATATGAATCGTATGTGAAAAAAAATAAAGCGTTGTTTAAAGTCTATAAGACTAATTGTTAAATCAATTATAGATATAAAATGACCATTCGGGAATGTCCTTAGCGTGAGACCTTTGAGGTACTGTCTAATATTTCAGCGTATCTGTTTTTCCGATCGCGCTTATAAATGGCTTAGTTATTTATATAAACCGACAATTTTCACTGCAATATATTTAACCAAGGACAAGATATTTGTATTACCGAAAATTTTATATAAAAAAATGATTTTGTGAATATTGCTTAGTAATAGACGTCAAGTCAGTATATACATTATCTGGGTATATTGTAATTATTAGGAAATATTCTATTTAGTTCTACACGCTGTATCCCGCAAACAACAGTGTAAGCAGAGGGAACTTTCTTTATTTTCGGCCCAACTCAACGCCGCGCTTTACCTCGAAAATAAATATAAATTTAAATAAATATTTCATTTCCTCGAGTGGAAATCGAACCCACAACCAGTCGCGTTTACAGTCACACACTTGTGCGCCACGCACAAGCCACGCCACGCGCCTGGCCCCAATACTGGCAGTATGTAGAGTCGTAATTTATTATTAACGTTATTTATAACTTAAGGCCAGTCGTGGCGCAGTGGTACAAAATGTGGCTGTAATACTGACTTGTTGTGGGTTCGATCCCCACTCGAGGAGATGAAATATTTACTTAAATTTGTATTTCCATTTTGAGTTGTTGAGTTCTGCCACTCAACACGCAATGCCTCCAGAGTCCGGCATTAAATGAGGAACCGAGTGTTTTAACACTAGGTTCCCTCTGCTTACCCTGCTGTGTACGGCATACAGCGTGAAGCTAAAAAAAATATAACTTATATATATAAAGCTAACGTAAAAACGTTTTAAACGAATAATCAGACCATCAATACACAACTTAGACCTAGAACCTAAAACCTTAGAACCTAACTATACAGTCTCAAGTTATATATCAACTTCTATACAAACTAAAGGCTATGCATAGCCTAGGGGAGGTTACGTCTGTCTGCTCGCCCCCAAGTAATCACGTCACTTCCTTTGTATATGGTAATGCGCGGCGCCGGCACGCGACTGTGTCGCTTCAGGTACCGGGGAGACCACCTGAGGTCGTAGACTGACCGATATTTTATACGAATAAAAAATAATACTATATTTATAACTAAATTGCTATAGGAATCCCTTACATATTACATAAATAATAGTGTATCACTTTTTTTTAGTAGGATATATATTTTTTTTATTATGTTATTTTTTTATAGGTAGATACCGGGGAGACCACCTAAGGCCGTAGCTGACTGAATAAAAAATAATACTATATTTATAACTAAATTGCTATAGGAATCTCTTAAATATTATATAAATAGTAGTGTACCAATTTTTTTTAGTAGCTTTTTTTTTTCATTATGTTTTTTTTTTTTGTTCATTATGTTATATTTGTTTTGTTAGGCCAGTCATGGCGCAGCGGCACGAGATGTGACTGTAAAACTGACTGGTTGTGGGTTCGATCCCCACTCGAGGAGATGAAATATTTACTTAAATTTATATTTCCATTTCTTCGCTCTGGTGTCGAGGTAAAGCGCGGCGTTGAGTTCTGCCACTCAACACACAATGCCTCCAGAATTCGGGAGAAAGCGGAGAACGGAGTGTCTTAACACTAGGTTCCCTCTGCCTACCCTGCTGTGTGCGGGATACAGCGTGAAGCTGATTTTTTTTCAGTATAAAGAAAAATATGTCTGTCTGTTCTAAACCGAGTTAGTCATAACTTTCAATGATTCTGACGATATAACAAACCGACACGCGATCGTACCGCTCTTACAGATATGCGGTATTTCGCTAAAGTGGAGCATCGGTGAAGTGATGTCAGTATTGTTGAAGCTAAACGATTTAACTGGAAGAATTAAGGTTTTTTTTAAATGGTAGGTATTTCTCTTTTAAAAATAAATATATTCTGTTAAATCTAAGCAAAAAAAATTACTATCGTAAGATATTTTTGAGAAAGTTTAAAATGGGACACAAAACTTTATATTTTCGCGATTTTGAACCCAAACCCAACGTTAGCTATGTAAATAGCTTATTAATTTAAAAATTAAAGCATAGATTGAACTAGAAGAATTAAGTTTTTTTTTTAAATGGTAGGTACTTCTTTTATTAAAATAAAATTTAAAAAAAAACTTAAAATCGTCTGTAAACTCCTTTACACCACACCACCTTATTCATAAATCATAAAGTCTCTATAGCCTCTCTATCTCTTTCCTATTTTCAAAAGCAAGTATGAATAAAATATTATTATTAATTTATTAATATAAATCGAAAATAATATTTAATTTCATATATTCAGAAATCTTACAAGCATTTTTCTCAAAATTTGTCATACGCGTGCGTATATCAACATATGCGTGTTTCTTTTCTGATCGTTACTATCTCACGATGCTCTTTCATTTCTATACATATAAGGCAATAATGTCTTCAGTGGTATTCAATTTTACTTAATTTATTGATTTATGTTTTTTTTTAGTAAATCGTTACTTTCATTAAAAAAATTATGGCAAATTTCTATTTTGTTGTATGAAAATAATAATTTATATTAAATGCCACGATAGTTGAAAATAAAATATATTATGTTGTAATAAAAGCTTTGAAGTCTAGATTTGTGATATATAATTAAAATTTACGATAATAAAATATAAAAAACGAAATTACGCTCTACGTCTGAACCTGAAATCGCGGTACAAATCATGAAGCGTGACCTCCGCATTACAACAACCTAAAGTTCATTACACTTTACGATATAAGAAATGCAATGAAAAATGTGAAGAAAACAAAACGAAATAAATAAAATTTAAAGTTAATACTATGAAATAAAATATCTTTATATTGGGGCCCTTATAAAATCGTTTGAAACTCTACCATATAAGAAAAAAATGTCAATTAAAACTTAAAATACATATACAAATGATTTTAGTAAATTAGGTATCATTTAGCTGATATAGATTTTAAGATTTTAGTAAAAAAAAAATTTCATATTGAGGCCATTATAAAATCAATTGAAACTCTACCATATAAGACAAAAATGTCAATTAAAAATTAAAATACATATATAAATTATTTTTAGTAAATTAATATCATATAGATTTTAAGATTTTAGTGAAGCCTCCTCCAACCCCAACCACAAAGACTTGCCCACTGAAACATACAGCATCCGCGCATCTGAAATCTGTCTGTCTTACCTATTTTTTCCATGACCGATCTTGTAGAGCTCAACGTGCTTGAACTGGGCGTACGTTGCCATTTTAATTTAGTGGTTTTTTGACTTTTTTACACGATTAAAACACAATGTGGCAGACACTGCGCGATTCCGGCAGACAGAAGCTACAGACGTGCGTTCGCGGTGACGTTTGTCAGCTGACTGAGCGCGCGCCGCCAGTACCCTCGTTTAAGTCGATGGTGCCACCCTCCGCCCGCGCGTGAAAAGTGAACCGCGCATGCGCTTCCTCTCCTCTTGTTTTGTTTTTTTTTCACTTTTTTTTTAAATAACCAGCACCTGGCCCTTCCTGTTTGTCATGTGCACAGATGACTCGTGTCAACTGATAGTGTTTGACGTCGACACTACATATCCGATGACGGACACTGAACGGCCCAATTTGATGCTTTTTAAAAATATTTAAAAATAAGGTTCTATTTGGTTATTTTAGAAAAAATATAATATATTTTATAATATAGGTTGAATTTTAATATTCTGTCCCCAATCTCAACAATGAGGCCAGTCGTGGCGCAGTGGCACAAAGTGTGACTGTAAAACCGACTGGTTGTGGGTTCGATCCCCACTCGAGCAGATGAAATATTTACTTAAATTTATATTTCTATTTCTTCGCTCTGTCGAGGACAAGCGCGGCGTTAAGTTCTGCCACTCAACACGCAATGCCTTCAGAATTCGGCAGAAACTGGGAAACGGAGTGTCTTAACACTAGGTTCCCTCTGCCTACCCTGCAGTGTGCGGGATACAGCGTGAAGCTGATTAATGATTAATTTAAACAATTCTTTTAATTTATATATAAATTTTTTTTTTAATTATGAACATAACAGATATGTATCGTTTTTTTTTAATCAAAATTAATGATTCATAGTACACGTTATCAGCACACCAAAGCTTGAGATTGTGAATTCTTAAGGCGTATAATTGGCTACTGTTTAATGAACGTCTCTGTAATCCGATACGGTGTCGAGTCGTGCGTCCATCGACGTTGATTAATGGGAAGTATCGTCCGATTCCCATAATCTCTGTCTGTGATTTAAGACACTCTTAAATCGTATAGCGGAGAGAAGAACAACGGTTGTAATGTACATAGTTTGTTATCGTTTACAGACGTCTTTGATTTGAATCCACAACTGTCACCGGCTATTAGATAACAATGCCACAATGGCGTCAGGAATGTTTTGCTAAAGAATAAAGCTTCAAATTCTAAGAAGAATTCTAATGCACAAGTAATATTTTTTGTGGTTGCTGTCTAAAAATATCTCAAAAAATCGTCTTTTAAAAAATATATATATATATAAAAACATCTAAAAATATAATAGCTATTTGTAGCTGATATTTATATCAGATAAATAGTACTTTAAACTTATTAACTCTAACACTATTATGGATATTTAAGTTCAACATGTGAATTCAGAATTAATTTTTTTATTCTTTATTTATTATATTAATATATTACGACTACTTTAACGCAGCAGTGGATTTCAGACTAAATAAACTTAACTTTACAGTTAATTTAACAATACCCCAAAATAAATACGAACCGACACCTATCCTGTGCATATAGAAACTCTATGCTTGTAAATTTCGTCAATCCATCTAGCACATGCTCTATATGTCAGCAACCGCCATCCATCTTCACGAGGCATACGTCAAACAATCGATTGCTTCCCAGTTTCAACACTTGCCCATTACAACATACATACATTCATACATACATTGAGGCCGGTCGTGGCGCAGCGGCACGAGGTGTGACTGCAAATCGACTGGTTGTGGGTTCGATCCCCACTCGAGGAGATGAAATATTTACTTAAATTTATATTTCCATTTCTTCGCTCTGGTGTCGAGGTTAAGCGCGGCGTTGAGTTCTGCCACTCATCACGCAATGCCTCCAGAATTCGGCAGAAAGTGGGGAACGAAGTGTCTTAACACTAGGTTCCCTCTGGCTACCCTGCTGTGTGCGGGATACAGCGTGAAGCTAATAAAAAAAAATACATACATACAACTTGTTCAACTATTTAAACACACCATACAAATTGAAGAAATTTCGATTCTGAACCGTATAATTAATGATTACAACGTTCTGAAGTACCGCACGCACTTGATTGCGTTTACAAATATACGAAAATGCACCGCCATTACCGGAAATAATTGTTTACACCTCACTTCCTGCCAGATATAAATCTCTATGTAGTCTATGGTCATATGGTGTATGCAAACAAAATAGTTTCCTATAAAGCAAATACCTCGCCGCTATGGCGTTCTGTTGATTCACTTTTGCAAGAAAAAATTTGTATTGAAAATGAAAACGCATTAAGTAAATTCGTATTTATATAGCTTTGATGAATTGTTTATAGAATTGTCTATTGAATTTTGATAGAAAAAACAATATATGTTCATTTATTCTACAATATATATTTTTGAAGCACAATTTTTGATTGTAAAGTTATTTATTTATTCTAAATTGTGTCAAGAATTTTATTGAACACTTACATTTTATCTAATGGGCGCAGGTTGCCATAACTTTTTTTTTAAATTCATTATTTTTTATAAGAACTTCTATAGAAGCTAAAAATGCTATAAACGCTTTAAATTACGATAAATTTCTAGTACATCAGTGTCTTTAGTTAAATCGAAGCTTTTCCCAGTATTTTTAACTTTAAGAAAATACTAGTATGTACATTTTTTTATGCCAATATTTATAAAGACTTTTTTGTGCTTAAAAAATTGAAACAATAATACAGCTTCACACTGTATCCCACACATAACAGAGTAGGTAGATGGAGCCTGAAAAATATTAAATATTTAATTTCCTCAAGTGGGAATCGAATCCACAACCTGTCGCCGTTACAGTCACAGAGATTACAGACAAATTATAAAATGAAAGTAAATATTTTTGTTCATTCTTATTGCACTGTTATACACGAGAAAATGCATAGCAGCATCGTGAATTAGCATGTCTCAGTTGACTTCACAACTTGCACTCGCATGCGGGCGAACAGCTATATTTTATAATCCTAATGCACACTGTTATAAATTGGACAAAAAAATATTATATTTTTTTTTTCAAAAAGGGGACAGTGGTTCATACACACCATATCCTGCATGTAGTAGGGTAGGCAGAGGGAGCTTAGTGTTAAGACACTCCACTCCCCACTGACTCCAGTATTCATATTTTTATTAGATTATACCTCCAGGCGTTGTTTATTGAGTGGCGGAGAATTGAAAATATGTTATATTTCGTTTCCTAGAATGAGAATCGAATGCACAACCTGTCGCATTTACAGTCACACGCTTGTGCCACTGCGCCACGACAGACAGTTAATTTAATTCGTTCTTGTTCTCACTAGAATCCCCCGGAGTAGGGATGGCATCACACCACTATATACACATATATGCCACATATGTCACTTACTATACACAAATGTCACAAACTATTCTCCAATTTCCCCTTATTTTAGATTTTTCCGCTTTTGTTAGGTGCGAAATATGAGAAATTTATCTAATCCAAATTAAAATATACTCAAGCCAGAATCTTCATATGTAAATACTCTCTAATCGGGCTACGTTATCGTTTCTAAAAAGACACACTAAAGAAATCATCGAAAAAATTACATAGTCAATATTAATTGAACTATAAGTCAGCTACAAAAAGAAAAAAAATATAAACATATAACGTGTGTTCAAGTCTTTAAGTATATTTTTATTATCTATTTATACAATATTCAAATTTATTCAGCTCTACCATTTATTGATAATGTAGGCCTCTGGAAATTTCTAAGAAAGCCGCAGTAAGCATTTGTTGTAAATCTATTTCTTTTTACACATTTTGGTACATTTAATGAGATATTGTAGAGACACGCGATAGGTTCCGCTACGTATCGTAAAATACAATGTTCTTTAGTACGAATAAAATGTATGGAACTTTGTGATTTTATTATAGAAAACACCGGTCAAGTGCGAGTTGGAATGATACACTAAGGGTTCCGTACCAATTTCAGGATTTTTTGTCAACGACATGCACAAATTACAAACGTTGATATTTTTTTATAAATTTTGTTTTTATCTGTAATATCCCCAATAAAAAATAAACAAGGATTATTCCTTGTCTGAACATGGGGGTATTTATCACTGTAATATAACGTAAATAGTGAAGTTGAGAAGTTCATTTCACGTTTATGTTTGTGAAGGGATGAGGTTATATTGTTAAGACGATATTAAACTTTTTGTCTACCTGTGACAACATTAAGTATCAAGGATTAGCTATTAATACATAGTTAGTATGTATTTATTTACATACTAACTATCGTCTATAGTCATTTATTTGGCTATGAAGTTGACGTAGTTGCTTAAGTAAAATCATAATAAAATAATTCACTATTATTCAAAGTATTTACATATTGATGGTAATCTATTTTATGGTTATAACTGTCTTTGCTATCTTTTACTTGAATTAATAAGATTAAATATTAAATTTAAAACAATGCCGTCGCGGCTCAGCGGCATAGCGTAAAGTTCCAACTGTACAACGTGACGGTTGTGGGTTCCTTCCCCACATAAGTGAATTTTATTAATTATTAAGAAATAAACGAAACTCGCCCACCGGGGGTTCCATATCAATTTCAGGATTGTAGGTCAACGGGAAGAATAACTTATAAAAATTGACAAACTTAAGTTTGCGGCTGCATGCACTCATATTGTATGAAATGAACTACATATTTTTTTAGCTTCACGCTGTATCAGGATAGGCAGTGAGAACTAGGGAAACTAGTAATATGACATTACCTAAACCAAATATTTATATAAAAAATTAAAGTGCCATCGTCTGATACAAAATGACCACAAAATATAATAATTAAATCTTTACTAAATTAGTACCTTAGTTAATTAAGGACGTACAGAAGGGTAACTTTCTCTAGTGCCAGTATGAAATCTCAAGTAGTATCGTGCTCTCGGACTATTAACACGGTAAAGGCAGATATTCCCACGTAGGTAGTTGCAGATCAGACACATAATCGTTTAATATTTGTTGTAGGTAGGTTGGCACTACCTACTACCTACTAAGTAACAGTGGTATAAATCTTTCAACGTTTCATAGTTAAATGTTAACAGATTCATTTAGTTTAGAGTTCGTTCTATATTTAGTTTTGTTTTGAAAAATAAAACTATTAAATAATAATGTTGTCTAAGTAAGTATTAAAGTATTTTTTAATTTTTATCTATTATAATCAAGTTTTTTTTATCTTCACGGTTTACTCTCAAGCAAAAATAAATCCAAAAACCATTTCTAGGGTTCCATACATTAAAAGGTAAAAATCTAACACTTATGCATCTGTCAAGAACATTTATCACCAGGGTGCGTCTTGGTATCAAGCTAAAATTAATATCAAATATCCAAGTCTATGGTCCTTTGAGGCATAGAAAATATTCGCCGCAGATTCAGAACCTATAATGTACTTCACGTCGACTTACATTTACGGAATTTGGCATGAAGTGAGAACTTACTATACAAGTAAGAAAACAATAAAAATATAAAAAGTGAAAATTTATAGGAATTTCATAGAAAAAAATCATGTAAGATATGTGTATACCCCCGCAGACTTTAGATTGTTAATTTAATAAGTCGTAGGTACTTCCCGTTGCCAATCCTGAATATGGTACGGAAACCTCGGTGCGCGAGTCCGACTCGCACTTAACAGATTTTTTATTTATTAAAAAAGAAATACAACAAAAAAGAACACGCATACCTACATACATAAGTAAATACTATACTTCTAACATAAATATCTTTTACTTTAACTTTACCTTTACACTTACAAACCACTACCTTATAATCTAATGATTTCATATTATCGCGGAGAAAATCTCGTTATCGGCAATGCGTGCTCACGTACTACGATTTCGATCTAAGAATTCCGACGACAAGTATCTATGACACGACTGGGCCTACTATAATGTGCACTTCATTTCTGATTTGGCTTATCATTAAGGGCTACGGGAGTTAACCTTTTATATGGTAAATTGAGTTTTTTATATCGCCATTATTCTATTTATTCATTCAGGTTCACGCTGTATCCCGCAAACAGCAGGATCGGCAGAGGGAATCTAATGTTCAGACACTCCGTTCCTCACTTGCCGCCGAGTTCTGGAGGCGTTGCGTATTGAGTGGCGGAACTCAACGCCGCGCTTTGCCTCGATACTAGTGCGAAGAAATGAAAATATAAAAGTAAATAAATATTTCATTTCCTCGAGTGGGGATCGAACCCACAACCAGTCGGTTTTACAGTTACACTTTGTGCTCCATGGCCATTAGATACGCTATTATTTAGTTGCATTAATGTGAAGCGAAGTAAGAGAAAAATAACGAAATTTATAGTACGTGGCGCAGGTATGTACAGGTGACGCAGTGTTGGGTCATTCCGTTCTTTCTTCTTTTCGCTTATTTAGAGACAATCGTATAGTATACTATGTTATAATCCCAAAAGAAAAAAAAACATAGGTAAATTCATATTCTTAAAACAGCTTTATATAACAATTCATATTTTGTTATATTTTAAAAATAATAGCTTAAATCATATTTAAAAAATGAAAACAAAATATCATTCGAATTAAAAAAAATCTATTTCTCGTTTTTGTTTGTGGAAGTAAATTTTGTTTTTTTAATTCAATTACAATGTTTAATTTCCAACTACAATAGTAACGTGTGACCTAATATTTGATAACATCGAAATTAAATCTTCCATTGTCATCTTCTCTATATCGTTTTCCATAATACATGAATATTATTAATAAGAGTAACGGTCGTATATATATGGATATTAGTACTATCTTTTAACTATCTGACATTGACAATCTCTTCCCACATCTTCCCTCATTTCAGGGCTGACTGTCTAGTTGCTATATTGTTAAATAGTGGTTTGCGTATACTTTATGACCATTTTTATTTTTATCAGCTTCACGCTGTATCCCGCACACAATAGGGTAGGCAAAGAGAACCTGGTGTTAAGACACTTTGCTCATTTTAAGCCAAAGTTTGAAGACATTACGTGTTGTGTGTGCGAAAGTCAACGCCGCGCTTTGCCTCCACACCAGATGGAAGAAATGAAAAAAAAAATAGCTTCACACTGTATCCCACACGCAGCAGGGTAGACAGAGGGAACCTAGTGTTAAGACACTTCGTTCCCCACTTTCTGTCGAATTCCGGAGGCATTGCGTGTTGAGTGGCAAAACTCAACGCCGCAAAGAAAATGAAAAGAAAATATATAATACTAGAGGGCGCGCGCGGCTTCGCCCGCTTATAAGGAGTGAATTCTAAAAAAACCACGAAACACGTGTTCAATAAAATATTTTTAACAGTCTGAATTTACATTTTTATAAAAATCGGTGGCAATTTAAAGATTTTTCCATATAAACTTTCAACCTCTTATTTGAACCCTTAGGGGGTGAATTCTTAAAAACCATGAAACACGTATTCAATGAAATACTTTTAAAAGTCTGAATTTCAAATTTTATAAAAAGCGGTACAGATTATTTTTTTTTTCCATACAAACTTTCAACCCCTATTTCATCCCTTTATGGTTAAAATTTTTCAAATTCCCTTCTTAGTGGATGTCCAGAATATGAAAATAAACATCTTCCCAAATTTCACGTTTCTACCATCAGCGGTTACGGCTCTGCGTGCGTCTTACCTCAGTCGGTCAGCACAAGTCCTTTTATATATATAGATTTAATTTTCTCGAGTGGTAATCGAACCTACAACCAGTCACGTTTACAGTTACACATATGTGCCCTTGCGCCACGATTGGCCTCACTACTTTTATACTACATCCATTTACATTTTAGTTTTCACTGAAATTTAGAGCAATAATCTTGAGATATTGTTATGGAAATCGAACTTATAACTGCCTCGCCTACCGTCAGATGTTTCCTTCTTTAATTACCAACAAAATTATTCTAATTTGGTTCTCCATCACCTATTCCCGATCTTTTTTTTTTGGGAATAGAAAATATCTATCGAGATGAACTAGGCTTGCTGAGGCAACATTTAATTATCTCTTTTTTTTTGGTTCTTCATCTGATTTTCAACAAATATCTTAATTTTTTTAATATTATTGGTGCATCGTATATGTACAGCTTAAATCCTGCCCAGACCTTATAGCTATATAAAAAAATGCTCTGTTTAATACTGATAATGTCTGAAAATGTCTGAAATAAAATAAATAATAATAATAATAATAATAGTACACAAGATGTGTGTATAGAAACATACAGTATTTTATTTTAATTATAAATCGTGTTCTATTTTTTACTATTCTGAATGATTTTTTCTTATATAAATATTCAATGTACCATAGACACACTTTTTTACTTTTTTATTATGTTATCGATAAATACGTAAATAGAGATGCATTGGTACATTTCTGCATTAAAACAGAGAAGGAACTTAGACATGAGGATAAGTGGAATTTTAATAGCGGATGTGATTATAGCCTTATATTATTATAGCCTTTTATATGTTTTCTATATATTTTGTAATATTAAATTCTTCCTTGGCGTTGAGTTCCGCCACTCAACATGCAATGCCTCCAGAAATTGGCGGAAAGTGGGGAACGGAGTGTCTTAACACTGACTTGCCTCTGCCTACCCTGCTGTGTGCGGTATACAGCGTGAGGCCAAAAAAAAAAGAAAAAATCTTCCTTATCATAAATTGAACTGCCCACCACTTGACTAAAGATCAGTCATACTTACTGTCATAGTCATAGAATTGTCTTTACCCATTATTATCAATTCGCCGTAAAACCTCAGCTTGTAGCAACCCTCACCTACAAACTTAAAAATAATTTTAAAAACAAAAAAAAAACAATAGCTATATTTGAATAGGGCCTGTTCCGTGGATTCAATCGACAATGCTTTGAACTGACACTGTAGGGGCAACACAATCACAGCATTTACGCCTTTATTTACATAGTAAAAAGACTGTAAGTATATATATAGACATATAATTACTCAACGCTTCCTTCACGTCATAATGTAGACACTTTAATAGTTGAAGCTAAATTAAAACGAGTCAGGGAAAGCCATTGAAATGTCCTCGCATCTCTTTGACGCTTAATGTTCTTTTAAGTATTAAAAATATAACAATAGAATGTGTCGTTTTTAAATCTCATCAGTTAAAGTCATCACCTGTTCATTGTTTTGTTTAATAAGCACACACAAAGCAACAGTAAACGTGAAGACAACACTAAAATTGATAATACTATATGAATCATATCTTATACAGAGATTTACATATAAAAATGTGTAATTATTCATATTTTTTTATGTAAAACGCCCTCGTGGTGCAGTTGGAATGTTCCGCTCTGTATATGATGGTTTTAAGTGCAAATCCAGTGCCAGTCGTGGCGCAGAGGCACAAAACGTGACTGTAAAACTGACTGGTTGTAGGTTCGATCGCCACTCGAGGAGATATTTATTTAAATTTATATTTCTAATTCTTCGCTCTGGTGTCGAGGCAAAGCGCGAGTTTGAGTTCTGCCACTCAACATGCAATGCCTCCAGAATTCGGCAGAAAGTGGGGAACGGAGTGTCTTAACACTAGGTTCCCTCTGCCTACCCTGCTGTGAGCGGGATACAGGGTGAAGCAAATTTTATATAACTTAATAATTTTATTTAATCCACAAATACAAACCATTGTTTAAAAGTATCATTACTTTAAAATATTTAACTAATAAATCATTTATTTGTATATGTACACTGTATATTAAGAAAATAAACATAACAATACAGGTCCAGTCGTTTAAAATCTAGTTCTACAAGGCTTAATTCTAGTAGGAAAGCAATTTGGTCGCCATTTTCATCGAATTATCACCTAATACATTACCAGTACAAGTGTTTCTAATTGAAATATATTTGTTCAGGAATTGTTTTTAATCTAATTTAATCCCATTCTTTATTGGAAAACATAAACACGTAGTTACAAGTTCAATTACATAGGATTTAAGACCAATTAGAATTCCCTTTATAGCCTTTAAATGGATTTCTAGTGGAAAAACTTGCTATACGTTCAACACGATAGTTAAAATTTTAATTGCAATTAAATTTCTTGTCTTATATTTAATAGTTTATTTATATGTAGTAATTGTGTTTTCTTTTGTATTTTTAGGGTTCCGTATCGCAAAAGGAAAGTACGAAAATCTTATAGTGTCACTTTGTTGTCCGTCGGCCTGTCTGTCAGCCAAGACCATTTATATCGATATAGTGTGGAGGTATTAATTTAAAATTAATTATTCTAGGTCTCTGTAAAGTACAGAAAAAATAATAAAAATAAGCTTCTACGCTAAAACAATCAAAAGGTACAAGCATTTATGCATTGTTTTTGCTGTGTATTTTGTATTTGTAGATTTGCCGCGTAATCAAACCTAAGGATACTTCCCGTGGATCTACAGTTTTGAAATTGATGATAAATATGAGAACTGACAATAGAAATAAAGAAAGAAAATAAATAAATATATATATATATATAATATATATATATATATATATATATATATATATATATATATATATGTATTTCCTGAAATGTCCTGTTTATTAATTCTGAAATTGGTACAGAACCCTTGGTGCAACTTGAACTTTATCATTTTTTTATATTTTTTTTAAATTAATTTTAATGTATATAAATATAAAATGTATAATTAAAGATTAGATACAGTAGTAATTAGCTGTTGTATTCACCTATAATAATCTATCATAATCTTTGCTCTACTTTATAAAAAAGAAAGTTTGCGCATCAAAGAAGAATATAGTTCTATATTTTAGAATTTTTTAAAATTAATGGTGAACAAAAAAAAACTTAACTCATAATATTTATCAAAAGAAAGATAGTAACGCTATTGTTCTTAATATTATGTTTCCTCAACATAAAACTAGTAATACATTTTCAACAATTCCGTGACTAAGTACTTTATAATGGACATGGTTGCCTTTCAATTGTTTCGACGCCACCAATTTGGACAAAGAATTTTTGAACTGCATAAGTCTACACTTGTATAGTAAAAATAAAAACAAATCAGCTTCGCGCTGTATCCCGCACACAGCAGGGTAGGCAGAGGGAACCTAGTGTTAAGACACTCCTTTCTTCACTTTCTGCCGAATTCTGGTGGCATTGCGTGTGGAGTATAGTATTTATCTAATTTGAATATGCTATAAGTATTAAAATGAATATTACAGTTTAGGTCTGTATCTGGAGACATTTAAAAAAAAATTAAATTAAAAAAGTAATAAAATTCTAAATAAATATACTGACAAAAAGAAGATGTCTTGATAATAAAATTGTTTTTATATATTTCAATTACGTTATGAAATAAATTATTTCTAATTAAATTTAATTCAGTAATTATTTATCGATATTTATTATTTTTCAATCATTATCTGTGTAATTTGTTGTGAGAGAAAAATAAAATAAATTTACATAGATCTGTATCAAGATATTAAAAAATACATCGAAAACTTACTTTCATAAATAATAATGAAAATAAGAAAAAAAAATCAACACAAAATAAATCAACGTTAAGGTGCATATAATTGCCTTTCGAAAGCACAAGACGCGCTACCGAGATTGCAATATTACAAATTGTATTCACCGATTAATTCCCACTCCTCCTCCTCCTCCTCCTCCTCCTGATCCTCCTTCACCTGCCGATAATGGAGCTCGTTAAAATAAACGTGTAATAACTCCGCTATAGAATACTTACAACCGCAGAGAGCAATCTGGTCTAGTGGAAATAATAACATGCTTAGGGAATACTATATTATAATTTTTAATCTCGTTGTAATGAGGCCAGTCGTGGCGCGGGAGCACAAGTGTCCAACTGTAAACGCGATTGGTTGTGGGTTCGATTCCCAGACGTGGAAATGAAAAGATATTTAAATTTATATTTTCATTTCTTTTATTTGATGTGGAGGCAAAGCGCGGTGTTGAGTTGTCACTCCACACGCAAAGCCTCCAGAATTTGGCGGAAAGTAGGAAACGGAGTGTCTTAACACTAGGTTCCCTCTTCTTACCCTATTGTAATTCTGATTTAAATAAGTATTTTTATTCTAAAAACAATATGTTTTACCAAAAAAAATATAGCGTCTAAGATTATTTTTTCATAAAATATAACGTCATTTTATTACATTGTACTTTTTACGCCGCTCTTTCTCCACTCTAAGTACACTCATGATGCATTTCTTTTTTTTATATATATAATTATAAATAAAAGCAGCGGTGGCGATAAAATAAGCCGTCAAAACGAAAGTCCCGGCGATTATCGCCGCCATAAGATCAATATTGAACAAATAGAAAGCAAATGAGGACCTAAATATTGGCCAGTTATAAGCGTGTTAACGTATTGCCGCTATCTGGACATTAGAACAGCAAATTGTCTGTTCCAAAGCGCGTGTTGAGATCTAGTGATAGCGGCTGCGAGCGAGCCCCGTAAATGCACCACTCTATAAATGCACACACAACGAGATTGTTCTACTTATGATGTTGGCAAAATTGTGTTTATTTTAATATTTTTTTATATTTACACAGATTTATTTATTAATGTCAGCTTCACGCTGTATCCCGCACACAGCAGGGTAGGCAGAGGGAACTTAGTGTTAAGACACTCCATTCCCCACTTTCTGCCGAATTCTGGAGGCATTGCGTGTTGAGTGGCAGAACTCGCCGCCGCGCTTAACCTCGACACCAGAGCGAAGAAATGGAAATATAAATTTAAGTAAATATTTCATCTCCTCGAGTGGGGATCGAACCCACAACCAGTCGGTTTTACAGTCACACCTCGTGCCTCTGCGCCACGACCGGCCTCCACGATTTATTAATATATAATTATATTATGTTTAAATGCGTAATTTTTATATTCTAAATCTACACATAAAATTGTAATTGGTAAATGGAATACAGATAATAAATTCGTAAAAAGTAAAGTACAGATTTGCTCCTGTCAGCTCATATTAAAAAAATATATTTTTTACCGTATGAAAATTAAATCTAAAAAAAAAAAATATTATTAAAAAAATATTATTATTAATCTAAAAAAATATTATTAAAATATTATTATTAATCTAAAAAAATATTATTTAAGGAAAAGGGTAAGCTGCTTTGATAGGAAAAAAAACACGTGAAACATAGAAGAAAGAGATTGTTTTAAATAATTTATAGGGCTCAGCTGAAAATACTTCTCTATCAACGATAGAACACTAAAATACAAGTATGTTGCAATAATCGAATATCAACTGACTCAATGTCTCGGTAACGTGTAATTGTTATCTAACCATCGCTTTGTTGTCCTAATGTGGCGTGAACGGTTCTTATCAGCTATCTCGCGCAATATTTGTATTTAGAAACTTACCAATTAATTTATATGAATAAACTTGCGGTCCTTGAGTATATTCAATTATTCCTAAATATATTTAGAAAACACTGTGTTAAAAATAAGAAAAAGATAGTCGAAGTGCCGTTGGTGCCAGTGCCATATGATTCCAAGCAATTGTTGTAAGCTAAAATTTCACTGAAAGAAATGAAATCAGCTTCACGCTGTATCCCGTTCACTGCAGGGCATCCCTAGCAGAGGGAACCCAGTGTTATAGTGTTATGACACTCCGCTCAACGCCGTGCTTTGCCTCAACACCAGAGCAACAAAATGAAAACCTACATTTATATAAATATTTCATTAACTCAAATTGGAATCGAACCTACCACCACCCGCATGTTCAGTCAAACACTTGTGCACCAGCGTCACAACTGGCCTTATTTAATCCTTTGATATTTTATTACAACAAAAATTGTAGCATATAAATCGACAATAATGAACAAAAATATTGAATATTAGTAAACAGGTTGTATTGGAAAATTATTTTCGATAGCGACAGAACAAATTTACAACAATAATAATCGTGCTAAATAAGCTACCGCATTAATTACGGAGTGCACTCGTCGATAAAAGCTGTAATAACTGGCCATTTGAAACGTCTCAAACAGCGAGGTTTAGATAAAGTTTTCCTATTAAAGTATCTGGGAAATTGGAAGTAGTATTTATTAAATATAAAATACTAGCAGAATTTTTTTTTGGGTCCATTTTTTATGATAAGAAAGTGGTGTTATTTATTACTAAAGTAGCGAACCGTTCGCGGCTTTGCCCGCCAGAAATTCGCAATTGTTTGTTTAGTAATCTATGTTTTGTGTTCTAATAACATTATAACTTTAAAGACGATATCCTTACATTGAAAACTCCAGTTTCAGCCAATTTTGAGATAAATCGAAAAATCGAAAAATAGTCCTGTGTAAATAGACCTGGGAAAAGACCTTGGACTATGTTACTATGAAATATTTCAAGGCAGACACAGATATTTCAAGCTTACCTGCTTGAAATGTCTCCTTTATTTGAAAATTTTAGATTGTGCTAATTTCATGACAAAAAAATATTCATGCATCTTTGAGAAAAGCGAGGTTATACTTTAAATTTAAAAATAAAATTGTTCAACACATATTTATTTTATTCTTCTTTCTCCCAATTTAACCGAATAAGAACGGGCTACTCTTATAAATAACTAAATTTTATATTAGCTAACGCTTCTACGAAGACCCATAGAAATTATCATTATCTAAACGAGACACAGGACCAAATTAAGCGCTACTGTCTTGTATTTGCAATGTTTAGGGAAGTTTAACAGTAATCAAACTAATATAGTATTGCTTTAGAGATATTTTATTGGATAAGCTGTATTTGTAGAAGACAACATCACAGCTGCTGGCTAAGATTGCGGGTGCAGCACAAAATGGTCTTAACACACGCGACAAACTCATATCTTGATTTAAATGAACATTAAATTAGTCGGGGGAACCTAGCGTTAATACTCTCTGTTCTCCATTTTCCGACGAATTCTGGAGGCATTGCGTGTTGAGTGGTGCAACTGAACGCCGCGCTTTGCCTCAACACCAAAGCAAAGAAATGAAAATATTAAATACTGGTGGGCACGTGCAGCTTCGCCCGCACCCTTAGGGGTGAAAAACCACGAAATACGTGTTTAATAAAATATTCTCAACAGTCAGAATTTATTTTTTTATAAAAATCGGTGGCGATTTAAAGATTTTTCCATATAAACTTTCGACCCCTTATTTGAACCCTTTAGGGTTAAATTGTTTCAAAATCTCTTCTTAGTGAATATCCAGATTATGAAAATAAACATCTGTCCAAATTTCACATTTCTACGCACAGTTGTTACGGCTGTGCGTGCGTCTTACCTCAGTCAGTCAGGTACAAGTCCTTTTATTATTAAATATTTCATTTCCTCAAGTGGAAATCGAATCCACAACTTGCACCACGACTGGCCTCGACTTCTATATGTACTATTAATAATTCTGTATACGGCAGTACGCACTGATGTATACAGACGTATAGAACACTACAACAACTACAATCTATTTAATATCAAAATTTCACCACTGACCTTCTTTCCTGTTAGAGCTTTAATTGAAATCATTAGGAACGGTGCCTATTTCAATTGTTAATTGAAGATACATTCTAAAATTACATATTTCTAATTTTATAAGTTTTCTGTAGTAATGTTAAATTCAGTAAAATCATTTATATGTATATTATTTACAATAGTGGTAAAATATTAGCAATAAATCGCTCTCAAGTATGAAAACTATAAATAAAAAGGGCATCTCAAGATCGATCTCACACTGGAGAGCGATTTATAAATACGGGCCCTAAACCACAGTAGCTCCTGTACCGATTTTATTACGATACCATAGAGTCATTACACTAAAAGACAACATTGCAAAAAAAAACATAAATTTTTGGTGTTCATTTTATAGTTATGAAAACTTTTATTGTAATAATAAAGGAAAAATATCACGTGACAACTACACACTCAACCTAAAACTATGCAAGATTTACGAAATTCCTTTGACACGCCATACAGTAACAAATTTCATCTTATAAATAGTAATTTATAACAGACATAGTACATATATCACATTTTCCACATAAATAATGCTTATATATCACGCTATATATGAAATATTTACGTAAATTTATATTTCCATTTCTTCGCTCTGGTGTCGAGGATAAGCGCGGCGTTGAGTTCTGCCACTCAACACGCAATGCCTCCAGAATTCGGGAGAAAGTGGGGAACGGGAGTGTCTTAATACTAGGTTCCCTCTGCCTACCCTGATGTGTGCGGGATACAGCGTGAAGCTGATTTTAATTTATCACGCCATACATAAATAAAATGACCCATAAAAATCACATTAAATTTTTTGCTGCAATCTGTCGGCCTTCGATCAACACTGTTCGTGTTTATAAACAAAAACCCAGCGAAAGTGGTTTGCTCACTTTTTAATCAGTGTTTTAACTTAA
Organism: Heliconius erato x Heliconius himera; assembly: GCA_013421005.1. Lineage (NCBI taxonomy): Eukaryota > Metazoa > Arthropoda > Insecta > Lepidoptera > Nymphalidae > Heliconius > Heliconius erato x Heliconius himera. The sequence goes on along the minus strand of JAATLQ010038063.1, from coordinate 24,218 downwards.
ATCTTTTTTTAATTTTAAAAAAGTAATTATTACTGTAAACTTTTTCTTTTCGTAATGAGATTGATTTAATTTTTGATGCCGAATTAAATGGTTTGAGGTCAGTCGTGGCGCATGGGGACAGAGTGTGCCTGTAAATCGACTGGTTGGGGATTCGATCCCCACTCGAGGAGATGAAATATTTATTTACATTTATAGTTTCATTTCTTCGCTCTGGTGTCAAGGGGAAAGCGCGGCGTTCAGTTCTGCCACTCAACACGCAATGCCTTCAGAAATTGGCGGAAAGTGGGGAACGGAGTGTCTTAACACTAGGTTCCCTCTGCCTATCCTGCAGTGTGCGGGATACATCGTGAAGCTGATTTATGATTTATATGGTAATTACAATGTGCTAAAGTATAAGCTTTTAAATGCAATGAAGGTAGTAAACAATATTATATAAATGCTTGCTGTTGTTGTCCGATATACAATAATAAATGCATAAATTATTAAATCATATATTACTACAAAGCAAAGCGCGGCGTTTATTTCTGCCACTTAACACGCAATGCGTCCAGAATTCGGAAGAAAGAGGGGAACGAAGTGTCTTACACTAGGTTCCCTCTGCCTACCCTGCTGTGTGCGGTATACAGCGTGAAGCTCCGTTCCCCACTTTCCGCCGAGTTCTGGAGGCATTGCGTGTAGAGTGGCGGAATTCAACGCCGCGCTTTGCCTCGACACCAGAGCGAAGAAATGAAAATATAAAAGTAAATAAATATTTCAATTCCTCGATTGGGGATCGAACCCACAACCAGTCCATTTTACAGTCACACTTTGTGCCGCTACGCTACAACTGGCCTCTAAAGCTAATAAAGCCATTTTAGTTTACCGAAATTAAAAATAACTCGCGTTTCTGTGAAATTAAATTAAAAATGCTTAATGAGAAATTAAAAAAAGCTATCTTGCTATATTTATATTTAGGTAAACATTAGTACCGCTTTCTACAGGCAGCTTTACACTCTATTTAACCTCTTGGTCGGAGCACTAAAAAGAAAGTTACATGCTGCGTTAAACAGCGGAATACCCCCAAAATTACAGTTTAGTGGCGTTTTACTCTAATTACACGGATTCATCACAAAACGTCGTCGACGTGCAACAATGACGGCAATCACGCTCTCATGTCCACGATAACGACTCAGGCGAAAGTTTATTTATATTTCTTTTTTTGGGGGATTGATAGATTAGTGCTTTTTGGTCATGACAATATATGTATTTTATAAAATTTGGATTATAAAGAGCTAAATATTGTAAGGTAGGCATAAGGGAACTGGGAACCATAAGACACTCCATTCCCATACACTTACGTTGCACAATTCTTCCGCAGGATTCCGGTTGCTTTGATTTTTAAGTGTCGGAACTCAACACTGCGCGTAATATAAAATTTTATAATTTGATAATAAAGTATTGTTTGTTCCTAAATTGAGCTACAATATATTAATTAGAAAAAGAAACGAAAAAAAAGAAAAGTTATATAGGTTTGCCTGATGCGGCATATTGTTTAATATATTATACTTGTTTTACCAGCTCCAATAAGCTCGATCGAAATAAATTCCTTGTTAACATTAAAAAAACACTCCAAACCAAAATATAAAAATAAATTAAAAGTGACTTCAATGATTATTAAAATTAAATTAAAATATCCATATATAAGTAGCAATTAGTAGAGAATGCATTCTATTTAAATATACGGCGTACGATTTAATAGTTCCCAAAACGCTACAAAATTACAGTTAATGAGAGAGAGACTCTACAAAATACCGAAATGTCAGCGTAGCATAATGACTATTGGCGTGCTCTATTATAGTGCATTTATATAGTCGTACGTATAACTCATTTTTTTTATAAAAAGATACTTTCCATAAGCTGTAAAATAATAAGCGGTACAGTGACCCACTATCAAAAATTGCTGCCAATTTAATGTATTTGTGTCAAATCTAATATAATGTATGTGTGTGTGTCATTGTGTGTATATTTTTTTTATTTTGAAAATAAGAGAAATGGTTTTTAAATAACACAGTTTTTGGAGTTCCGCACCTTTTAAAAAAATTAATGACTTTGTTGTTCCACTGTTTGTCTGTCTGTCAAGAACCTTTATCTCAAACCATATACACTCATACCTACGGCCCCATGATTTCATGAAAAAATATATATATTTCTATATCTATTTCAACACTATCAAGGGAATCAAAGTCATAGGGTACTTCCTGTTAACCTGGAATTATGAAATGTGGCAGCTAGCGTCTACAGGTAGTAATAGTTCAGGGAAAATCTAAAATCAAATCTAAATTAATAGGGTACTTCCGGTTAACTTAGAATTATGAAATTTGGTAACTAGCATCTACAATACTAGTTCAAGAATAAGTCTGAAAACTATATATTTGTGGCTAAATTCTAAAAAATAATAAGCCTTAAAAAGGTGGCAAAATTTGTTATTAAAGCCGCTAGTTCAAGTGAGGTATAAGATGAAAGAACTCTGGCTAAGCTGAGCCTGAATTTTAGAAAAAGGTCAAAAATGAAAATATTTTTATTACCTCAATAGTCAAACCTATAACTATGGCCTTAGTAAAATTTGACAATAACGACTCCACCTCCATTACTGTAACTTTTCTAAAAATAAACTAATATATTAATAATCATAATATATTAATAAATATCCTTTATCATTTTGAGGCCAGTCGTGGCGCAGGGGCACAAAGTGTGACTGTAAAACCGACTGATTGTGGGTTCGATCCCCACTCAAGCAGATGACATATTTACTTAAATTTATATTTCCATTTCTTCGCTGTGGTGTCGAGGCAAAGCGCGGCGTTGAGTTCTGCCACTCAACACGCAATGCTTCCAGAATTCGGCAGAAAGTGTCTTAACACTAGGTTCCCTCTGCCTACCCTGCTGTGTGCGGGATACAGCGTGAAGCTGATTTATTTTCTTTATAATTTTAGTTTCGTCTAAATTGACCATGGCTCGAAAGCACGGTTCGCTTATTAGAAACATTACCTTTATTTATTAGTTCAGATCGTACGATACGATACTGTATATACTGTAATAAATCTTAATTGTAAAGAAATATGAAAGTAAGTACAAAAATTTTACATCAGACAAAAGCAAGAAGGCGCTTTCACTTTCATTAATCATAGTAAATCTATCTAAATGAGCATTAACTTTATTATGAAGGAATGGATTATTCGACAACGGATTTTGATAGCGTTCAATCAAAGGAAACATGATTCTGCAGAATTTTATCACAAGACATCTAAATAAGAGACATGCCACTGTTAAATCTTACAGACGTAGTTGACTACTATTTAGCTTAGTTTTTCAATTTATTATTTTTGTTTCCTTAATAAGAAATAAATAAATAAATCAGCTTAACAGAGGCAGAGGGAACCTAGTGCTAAGACACTCCGCTCCCCACTTTCTGCCGAATTCTGGAGGCATTGCGTGTTGAGTGGCAGAACTCAACGCCGCGCTTTGCCTCGACACCAGAGCGAAGAAATGGAAATGTACATTTAAGTAAATATTTCATCTCCTCGAGTGGAGATCGAACCCACAACCAGTCGATTTACAGTCACACTTTTTGCCCCTGCGCCACGACTGGTCTCAGTTATATGAAAAATTTTAAACAGGCTTAATAAGAAAATTCTTTAATTTTAGCTTATCTGTTGTTGTGTTAAAATTTATGACTTAATACAATTTCTTTTAATTAATACTATCGTATTACCTTACTGTTCTAAGTTGACATTCAATACATTATATTACGGTCATAATAAAAAGCACCTTTAGACAAGAATACCATAAAAAAAAACATATTTATTTATATTTTGATACTCAAAAAAAGACGTAATTACATATTCTAAAATGAAGAAACTTAATAACAAAATTACTTTATCCAACATATATTTTCTTCTATATTTTTTTTCCCTTTCACATACTACTGTATTTAGAGTGATGTATCTGTATTTAACTAAAATTCATCACCGTCTTAAAGCAGACACTAAGCGATGATTGGATGTGATTTTAATTCCAGTCTTGTTGCTTAACATAGGTATAAAAAGCCATAGTGTTTTCCTAAATCGAACTATTTTAAGAGACTTAAGAGTTAATGGTAGATTATGTAAATTTAAATTCTTCACTTGAGATGATGTTTGCTCTAAAGAAAGATTCTAACTTCATCATTTCATATTCACTAGCAGCATTTTTTTTACTCTTCTCACGCATTGCTTGAGATGAGTACGAGTGAGTGCATACGTGAACACGGTGCAGAGGCACAAAAGTGTGACTGTAACACGAGGATTGTGGGTTCGATCCCCACTCGACAGAATGAACTATTATTTCTTAGTATTTTCATTTCTTCGCTGTGGCACCAGGGCTCGGCGTAGAGTTCCGCCACTCAACAAGCAATGCCTCCTGAATTCGGCAGAAAGTGGCGAACGCAGTGTCTTAACAATAAGTTCCCTATGCCTACCCTACTATATGCGGGATACAGCGTGAAGCTGTTTTTTTTTTTATAAATATCACAGCAAAACAAGCAACCAAACGAGGTCATATAAGCTGTAGTACACTGAGTGCAACTTGACCGTAGAAATGTCTAAGAACAAAAGCCTCGTGACCCTTCCATGCAAGGCAATCTATTTTTCTGTTTGGATAAGCTATTTTTTTGCTAACGTTACATTTTTAAGAGGAGTAGGTATAATTAGTAGACTGGCCTCAAATAATGTTATTACAAATAATATAAAAATATATATATATATTAGGGATTTTAAACATTTTTAAAATGTTAATCCACATTTAGGAAATAAAAATATTTACGCGCCTCCTAGAAACCGACCAGGGTTTCGATTTCCAGGAGGCGCGGGTTTGAATCCCGCTACTTTCAAATTTTTAAACGTTTTCTAGATAAGTATATATATTAGGGTTTTTTCTGGACATTCTATAAAAGTCATTGTAATATAGAGTCATTTATATAACCCAAAAATGACATACTTAAATACAATGCAAACACAATGACTGAAAGAAGAATGGTGACATCGCGCGTTGAGTGGCGGTACTTAACGCCGCACTTTGTCTTATCAGATTGAGAAATTGAAAGTAGTAATTTATTCCCCCAAATTGTTTATTTGTCATACAGACAAATAAACAAAATACTAGAGTACATTCAGAAACACTAACACAAATAGTTAATTAAATTAATTAATTAAACAAATTAAATATTGTAATAGTACAAGTGCCGAGAAATTTGTAAAAATAAGTTTAATTTATTTTCTTATAATTAACCAATTTATAATAATAAAAACAAAATTAATTAAACGGCAGGTTTGTGTGTAAACATGATATTAATCTCTGAACAGGTAGTGTAATTCGAAACTTTAAAATCACGGAAGCTCTTAAATTTAATTACTTTATCGACCACAAAATCTAGATAGACTAAGCTCAAAGTATGCAAACTACAGTACTAACAAGATATAATGTATTACACTTCAATGATTTAGTATCTAATTACATTATAATTGGAAATTTTATTATAAAAAAATGCTTTTTTACATTGAAAAAGATCAATTCGAATTTAGCTTTGATTACTTTTTAATCGAATTATCTATGAGAGAAACTTCGATAAGGCTATAAAAGTCGTTTTTTAAAATATTAAGATTGCGGCGGCACTAATATTCCTTCCTATTAATTATAAGAGTGCAAATACAAAAAATACATACTGTAATTTAAAAATAGTTCATCGATGACGATGTCGGCCTTTTAAATAATTTACTTCACCTTATCATCAGCTTTCGTATACATGAAATGCATAACTCAGATAATGTAAACCAAAACTAAACCATTTCTTTCTGTATTCTTAGAAGTATATCAGCTAAAAACTGATAAAATCAAAGAACAATACATTTTTTTATAAGATGACGTATAAATAACTTTTTTGGCCACCGTCTCTGCCTTTACTTCACTAACAAATATTCAAAATTATATATGATTATTTCCTCCCTAAATATATTGACTGATTTTTAGTTTTATAAATATGTATAAATTACATAAATTTAACAGTTTATTTTAAAAATGGAAATAAAAAAAAACATTTATTTATATAGTAAGTTCAGGCCAGTCGTGGCGCAGGGCCACAAGCATGTGCCTGCAAATGCGACAGGTTATAAAATTAATATTCAATTTTCATTTCTTCGCTCTTGTGTCTAGGTGAGGCCTGAAAGTGGGGGGCGGAGTGTTTTAACACTAGGTTTACTCTATGTACCCTGTTTTGTACGGGATACAGCGTGAATCTGATATTTTTCTTATTATTATTTATTTAATGAATATTCAATTAAATTGTTATATTGTTTTAAAATTAGTCTTAATAGTATTCAGTACTTATATATAAGTATCATTAAAGTCGTTAGTAGCATATTTCCGTGCCATTGACATAATTATTCAAAATTCGATCCATATTGAAATTGTGAAAAAAGTGATTTTTGCTTTAATTAAAAAACTTTCCTATTATAAGCCAATTTAATTCTGATACAAGTAACTAAACAAAGACAGAACAGATTATTGCTTTACAATGGTCATTCTTATAGATAAGTAACATTGAAGTCGCTTATATCATATTTCCGTGCCATTGACATAATTATACAAAATTCGATCGATATCGAAGTTATGAAAAATAGATTTTTTTTTAATTAAAAAACTATCCTATAAAGTATCAACCCAATTTAATTCTGATACAAGTCACTAAACAAATACAGGACAGATTATTGCTTTACAATGGTCATTGCAATTAAAAGCGAATACCCGGGCCTCGGGACGTGTAAGCGGTTTATCAGAAAGTTAGAAAGGTTACCAACGACATGTTGTCCGCTGTTGTCTCTTGTCTATTTGTAGCCTCGCGTTTCTTTTAAGGGCTGGCAAGAGAAAACGGTTTACATCTGTACTTAAATTAACAATATATGTATGGAAATATATTTTAAGTTTTAATAATTGCTTAATTTATATATATTTAATTAATTAATCATTATCACATTCATGTCTGTAGCTTATTAGTATAATACTTTTTTATCATCTTCACGCTGTATCCCGCAGACAGCAGGGTAGACAGAGGGAACCTAGTGTTGAGACACTCTTTTCCCCACTTTCCGCCAAAATCTGAAGGCAATCCGTGCTGAGTGAGTGGCTCGACACCGGCAAAAAAATGAAAATATAAATTTAAATAAACATTTCGTTTCAGATTACAGATCACACGCTAGTGCCCCTGCGCCATTATATGAATGTAATATTTTTCCCAAATTATTTTTATTATTATCTATCACATTCACTACAGCATATACTCCTTTCCCCACTTTCCGCCATTTTGGAGGCATGGCGTGTTGAGTGGCAGAACTCAACGCCGCTCTTTGCCTCGACTCCGAAGCGAAAAAATAGAAATATAAAATTAAATATATCTTTTCCTCGAGTAGGGATCGAACCTACAACCGTAGCGTTACAGTCACACCCTTGTGCCCCTGGGCCACGACGGCCTCTCCAACAGCTACCTTATATAATATGTAATACATCAATAACATATCAAAAACACAGTTTTATGAACACCACCAATTAAAACCAATAAAACTATCGCGGCATTCGATCTGGCTATCTGTTAATCTTTCCGCTGTATTTACCTACCGCACACCAGCTATCTGGTACTTATTTAATGAAGTCAAACTTGATTACTTCCAAGTGAAGGAAACTTGTAATATCAGATCAGCTATATCAGATTCAGAACAGTTTACAATTTATAACTTTGTTAATTAATCATATTAGTAACAGGCAGTCAGGTCTGTCCGTGTAATTAAATAAACCCAACAAATCTAACACTGACACCGATTAAGGAGTTTTATCTATGAACGTGAGGCCAGTCGTGGCGCAGCGGCACGAAGAGTGACTGTAAAACTGACTGGTTGTGGGTTCGATCCCCACTCGAGGAGGTGAAATATTTACTTCAATTTATATTTCCGTTTCTTCGCTCTGGTGTCGAGGCTAAGCGCGGCGTTGAGTTCTGCCACTCAACACGCAATTCCTCCAGAATTCGGCAGATAGTGGGGGATGGAGTGTCTTAACACTAGGTTCCCTCTGCGTACCCTGCTGTGTGCTGGATACAGCGTGAAGCTGATTTATTAATTTTTTTTATTGATAATATTTTTGTTGCACTAGTCCTGGAGTTGTGATAAAATAAATTAATGAAGATGAAACTCTATATTCCAGTATTAATAAAGGAAATGGACATTGCTATATTTACAACTTGTACTATATAATTATTTTTCAATTTATAGAAAACGAAACAGATCGGAAGTTTTCCATTTACTTTATGACGACTATTAAGTATTCCGTAGAATAAATTACTCTATTAAACATAATTTTTAATAAAAATCGTTTAACTTAGCCGTTTAAATGTAATTTTATTGACTTTTTTCTCAATATAATGTTTAATCAATTTAAATAAATGACTGTCTCAACAGCCATAAATATTAGTAATATTACTTACAGTTACCGTAAGAAAGTTGCAAATATATACCGTGTTTTTATAATAAAGTATAATTTAATTTATATTTTTTTACATTTTTCATCGTTTAAGCTAAGTACTATTATATTTTTTTTTTTGCTAAATATTACACATAGCTTTCCGATCACACATAGCTTTGCGATCACACTATCACACATAGCTTTGTAATCACACTATCACACATAACTTTGTAATCACACTATCACACATAGCTTTGCGATCACATTATCACACATAGCTTTGCGATCACACTATCACACTTAGCTTTCCGATTACACTATCACACATAGCTTTCCGATCACAATATCACACATAGCTTTCCGATCAAACTATCACACATGGCTTTGCAATCACACTATTACACATAGCTTTCCGATTACACTATCACACATAGCTTTCCGATCACACTATCACACATAGCTTTCCGATCACACTATCACACATGGCTTTGCAATCACACTATTACACATAGCTTTGCGGTCACACTATCACACATAGCTTTCCGATCATACTATCACACATAGCTTTCCGATCACTCTATCACACATAGCTTTGCGATCACATAATCTATTTTTAGGACAAAAACTGAAGGGAGAATAAAAAAAATATTTAGTTTCGTAACAGATGAACGATTTTTTTACTTCAAGCTGTATCCTGTAGGCAAACGGAACCTAGGAATCTAATATAACAACATCAGTTTCCATTAAAACATTTCAAATTCTCTCAACTCCGAATTCAACTCCGCACTATCTGTAAGACACTGTTCTATTATGCCTCAATTGTATAATAATAATAATAAAAATTAAAAAAAATCTCTTGTATAATAAAAGTATATAGTATAAATGAAAATAAATAAGTCAGCTTCACGCTGTATCCCGCACACAGCTGGGTAGGCAGTGGGAACCTAGTGTTAAGACATTCCGTTTCACTTTCCGCCAAGTTCTGGAGGCAATGTGTGCTGAGTAGCGGAACTCAACGCCGCGCTTTGCCTCGACACCACAGCAAAGAAATGAAAATTTAAATGTAAATGAATATTTCATATCCTCGAGTGGGGATCGAACGCACAACCAGTCGAATTTACAGTCACACTTTATGCCCCTACGCCACGACTGGCCTCAATAATAATAATGATTACGGTAAATTATATTCTTCAGCATTTTTTTTATCTTTCTCTTATACACTTTATTTAATTTAAAGTTCGGAAATGGCAGTTGCGCGTGCGCATAGCAGTATTATTATAATTTTATATTTGTATATATTATTTTATTTTTGTATTCCACATATAGCAGGGTAGTGAGAACTCAGAGGAAAATTGGGAACCCAATATTAAGATATACATATGTTTCAATTAAGACGCTTCCGTTCTCCATTTACTACCGAATTCTTGAGGCATTTGGTATGTAGAGCGGCGGAACTGAACGCCACAATTGTTTTGTATTTTTTTCAAATAAATTACATCATAATTATCAAAATAATATTATATTAAATGCATGTAAAAAAGATTTAAAACAACAAATACTATTGTTATTTGAAACCTTTAGTTAAGTAATAGTTAACCAATGGTTTATTGAAGTGGATAGATAGATACACCCGTGCGAACATCGCTGGTCCACCAGATTGATGGAACAACACGTCCATTTGTCAATCGTCAGATTTACAGTTTGTGAACATTTGATAAGGTAATTTAATATATTAATATGGTATAAGATAGATGGAGAGACTTTTGGAGAGTTGCTTTATCTGATGGTTTGGATCTGGAGAAAGTTTTGTTTATTCTTATTAGATACTTGTGTAAAAAATTGTGCAGTAACTTCGTGCGAGGCCAGTCGTGTCGCAGGGGCACAACGTATGACTGTAAAACCGACAGGTTGTGGGTTCGATCCCCACTCGAGTAGATGAAATATTTACTTAAATTTATATTTCTATATCTTCGCTCTGTTGTCGAGGCAAAACGCGGCGTTAAGTTCTGCCGCTCAACACGCAATGCCTCCAGAATTCGGTAGAAAGTGGGAAACGGAGTATCTTAACACTAGGTTCCCTCTGCCTATCCTGCTGTGTGCGGGATACAGCGTGAAGCTGATTCATTTAAAACTTTAACATCACAACCTCTTAATTGATATGATTGTTATTATTTTTCATGAGGTTATTACAGACAGAAAAATATATTAAAAAAAATTGTTATAGTTTGAGAAACACTGATTTAAATAGCAAGTACATACTCGAAATACCGTGAGACTCATCGTAGTAACATTAAAACTGACCCACTTTAGCTTCTATTATTATATCAAATTTCTCCTTAAATGGCCTTTCATATATTACTAAGCTATATAGTACTGTTCTTTTTGATATTTTCAGAAAGCTAATTTTTAAAGTATTATTTTTTCTATTTATAATTATTTACTCATATATATATAATTTATAATTTACAAATACACAACATAAAATAAAAAATAGGAAGTAATCAATCATATTATTTGACGACGTTTTGTTCTGTAAAGTATAAAGAATATTTTTTTCAGCTTCACGCCGTTTCCCGCTTGTAATAGGATAGACAGAGGTAGCTTAGTGATAAGACACTCCAAGCTCTTAACCGACTTCTGGGGTATTGTTGTTGAGTGGCGGAATTCAACGCCGCGTTTTACCTCGACACCAGAGCAAAATTAAACACACAATCTGTCTCATTTACAGTCACACTTTGTCCCTCTGCGCCACAACTGGTCTAAAAAATAGATAAAAAAAAACAAATCTATATATATATATACACATATATATATATATATATATATATATATATATATATATATATATATATATATATATATATATATATATATATATATATATATATATATATATATATATATTTAAAAAGAAAATTAAATACTATAATATATAAAGAAAACACAAACTTAACAGTACACCGCGCTATGCCCCAATAGAAACTATAGGGATTTCGTAACAAACAATTCGATCAAACAGCCAACATAAAGCAGATCACCTCATGTTAAAGCGTCCATTCCACTGACATTCCAATTAAGTAAACATTCTATCTCGTAATCGCACCAAATAATGTTTTTAATCGCATTCCTAGATGAGGCTATAGCTTTCGAATCGGGCGCAGGCGTGAAATCTCACACAATGGACTTCGTGAGTCCCCTTCCAAATGTTTACTGCGGATATATCTTGAGATAATTATCAAAAAAAGGAGGCCGGTCGTGGCGCAGCGGCACGAGGTGTGACTGCAAAACCGACTGGTTGTGGGTTCGATCCCCACTCGAGGAGATGAAATATTTACTTAAATTTATATTTCCATTTCTTCGCTCTGGTGTCGAGGTAAGCGCGGCGTTGAGTTCTGCCACTCAACGCGCAATGCCTCCAGAATTCGGCAGAAAGTGGGGAACGGAGTATCTTAACACTAGGTTCCCTCTGCCTAGCCTGCTGTGTGCGGGATACAGCGTGAAGCTAATTTAATAATAATTATTAATGAATTATTGTTGTGATAATAAAAATGATAATATATAATATGAGGGCAGTAGTGAAACGGTAAACGCGATAGGTTGCGTGTTCGATTCTCGCTCAAGGAAATGATGGGTTCTCTTATTCCGCCACTTTAAAAAATGATGCCTTCAGAATTAGACGGAAAATGGAGTGTATTCTGAATAACTAAATTCACAACAGCTTAACATTTACATTTGGAATTCGAAGAAAAATCATTTTAGTGATGTCTATCCACTCTGGAGTCTTTATTCTATACGCTATATACAAGTGTATCAAGACTGTTGTTCAATAGATTTCAAAGTCCATTTTCTGACGTATGTATTGAAAACTATATATATTATGATACTATAATAATTTTTATTTCACATAGATATACTTTTCTATAAATTAAAAAGTACTTTAGAAGGTAGTTTTACAGGAAATAGCTGACAAAATAAAAGATTAAATTATTTAACATTCGTGGATTTGATTTATATAAGGGAAACAACCCTATAGCACCAGGAAATATCAAATATCCTAAATCATTACTTGACTATTAGCTTCTCCTAATATCAAATCAAAATAAAAAGTTAAATTAGTAATTAATAGGCAGAGAGAACCTAGTGTTTAGACACTCCGTTCCCCTTTTCCACCGAATTCTGAAGGCATTGAGTGTTGAGTGGCGGAACTTCATTTCGCCTCGACACCAGAGCGAAGAAATGAAAATATAAATTTAAATAAATACTTAATTTCCTCGAAGGATCGAACCCACAACCAATCGCGTTCAAAGTCACACACTTTTACCCTTGCGCCACGACTGGCCTCAATTATTTATGTATCCTTGTAATTTTCTCTGCATCGCCTAGTGGTCCTTATCAGTGGCTGTTTCTTAATTGATGTGGTTGTTTATTACTTCTTATCAATACGGAGACTGGATACAAATGCTCCGTGCAATTACAATTCGATACTGTAAATGCTTAGCAGATCATTTGCAAATCGCACAACATTATCTAAACTTGGTATGTTAAAATTATTAGAACCCTAGATTGACTCTGGTTTCTTAATCACTCGCATAAAAACCGCATTTTCCAAGTATTAATCACTAGTACTTTTTACACTTAAAACATTTTATACCTTGCAAATGAGTCATTTTTAGGATTCCGTACCTGAAAAGGTAAAAACGGAATCCTTATATCGAATCACTTTGTTGTCCGCCTGTCAGTCTATCAAGAGATTGCGTAGATGATCTGAAATTAATATCAAATATTCAGGTCTACGGTCCTTGGAGTTCAGAAAAAATCAAGCTTCTAAGTCAACGCAATCAAAAAGTACGTTTTTGCATTTCTGTTGTCTTTTGTATGAAATTCGCCGCGTAATCAAAACTACTATACTTTCCGTGGACTTCCAGTTAAAAAAGGGAAAAATTTTACAAATGAAAATTTATAATAATAATCAAAATAATCATTACAGAGTAATAACTGCAGTTCGTTTAATAAAAAATGAGTGTTTACGTCCGCAAACTTAAATTTGTCAACTTCAAATGGTACTTCCCGATGATATACCCGAAATTGATACGGAACCCTCAGTATGCGAGTTCGACTTGCATTTGACCTGTTTTTATAATATTAAAATACAACAACAGCAATACATCATGAGGACTTACTTTTCCTCTCCCAAAGATTAAAAATATTAAATGATATAAATCCCGCACACAGCAGAGTAAGCAGAGAAAACCCAATGTTAAGATCCTCTGTTCCCCACTTTCTGCTGAATTCTGGAGGCATTGCGTGTTAAGTGGCAGGATCCAACGCCAATTTTTGCCTCAACACCAGAGCGAAGAAATGGAATCGAACCCACAACCAGTCGGTTTTACAGTCACACATTGTGCCTCTGCGCCATGACTGGCCTCGATCAATCTCATGCAAATGAATGTGATCTGTGAATGTGATGAATGAAATCTTTATAAAGTAGATTTCAGTAAAATCTTATTCTATTTTAAAACATTAGTTTTCACTATTTCACAATTTAAATCTACTTTTGGTCATAAATATTGTACGACAATGGCCACCACTCAGCGTCTCACGCGTCTCGGGCACGATCCCTCGTGCGACACCGTCGCGGCGATAAACTAGCTAGCTGTTAGGTAATCAGGTAGAACGTCCCCTTAGTTAAGTAGTAAGAGAGAGTAGTTTTAGTGCAAGTTTAAATTTTATTTGAAATGTACGTAAACTTACCACAAAATTTAGAGCATAAGGATGCCTCGAAATTGATTGGCCTCCGTGTGACAGTATTTGATTTTAAACGCGATGGTTATGGGTTCGATTTCGATCTCCATTCTTCCCTTGGAAGGAAGAATGGAGATCGAATTTTTGAATCCTGCTGTTTTGTTGAGACAAAGGCCATACAAATACAATGTCCTAAATTTTCACGAAAAGCAGAGAACAGAGTGCCTCGATACTAAAGTGTCATTTTCTTTCGTTCTCTATAATTCAATAATAAATATATTGTTTTAAATTAAAAATTTAATATTAACAAACGAGAGCACAACTGACTGTAAAAGCGACATGTTGTGGGTTCGATTCCCACTCGAGGAAGTGAAATATTTTTAATCTGTCGCTATGGTAATGAGGTACGGAATCGAGCTACACAACTCAACACGCAATGCCTTCAGAATTCGACGGAAAGTAGGGAGGGGAAGTGATTTAATGGGAACGTAGAGTCTTAACTCTAGGTTCTCATGTTCCTTCTGCCTATGCTGCTGTATGCAGCAAACGTTTGAAATCTTAAATTTTAATGTGAATAGAATATGTCTATCAAGCTGCACAAATCTTGTTAAGGTAGTCTACATTGAATAGGTATAAGAAAAGATTAATAATAGAAAAAAATGGTAGAATTCAAGCCTTATAACTCCTAGGCCAGTCGTCGCAGTCAGTAGAGGCCAGTCGTGGCGCAGGAGATGAAATATTTGTTTAAATTTATATTTCCATATATTCGCCCTTGTGTCGAGACAAAGCGCGGCGTTGAGTTCTGCCACTCAACACCCAATGCCTCCAGAAATCGGCAGAAAGTGAGGAACAGAGTATCTTAACACTAGGTTCCCTCTGCCTACCCTGATGTGTGCGGGATACAACGTGGAGCTGATTTATTTATTTATTTTATTTATTTAACTATCTCCTACAACAAAATAGGTTCCATTCAAAGACAAATTTTATAAAATCATAGATTTATATTCTATTAATATGTTAACATTATCAATATCATTCCTTATATACAGATATTTTTTTAAAATTATTTTATAAATTTGCTTATATTATAGCTTTGCTTGCTTTGCGTTATAAAATGAATCCATAAAGTGCATGATGTTAATACCGACGTGAAAGTAAATATATTAGTTACAAGACTTTCATTTCTCTTAAAAGATTTTTAAATTAACAGTGTATGTTCATATATAGCAAGTGTTCATAAATGTATGAAGATAAATTCATGAGGAAATGAAAATAAACAAATCAGCTTCACGCTGTATCCCGCACACAGCAGGGTAGGCAGAGGGAACTTAGTGTAAGACACACCGTTCCCCGCTTTCTGCCGAATTCAGAATTTATTTCATTCAGAATTCACTTAACACGCAATGCCTCCAGCATTGCGTGTTAAGTGGCAGAACTTAACGCTACGCTTTGCCTCGACATCAGAGCGAAGTAATGGAAATATAAATTTAAGTAAATATTTCATCTCTTCGAGTGGGGATTGAACCCACAACCAGTCGGTTTTACAGTCACACTTTGTGCCGCTGCGCCACGACTGGCTCTCATGTGTGACGTAGGAAGGAGCACAAGGGTATAACTGCGCTACGGTTGTAGATTCGATCCCATGAATTATTAAATGGTGGATCCGAGTGTCTTAGCACTAGGTCGCTGTCTACTCTGCTATTTACGGAATGCAGCGTGAGGCCGAAAAAAGAAAAGAAAATTTTATAAAACATGGAAACTAAACTACAACATCACTATTCTATAATATTTTTTTAAAAATAAATATTTCACATGTCACTCATCAGCGAGGCGACAGTCATCCATCACTGCCTCTGCGGTAGACAAATAGATTAGTGAAACGTTCTGTTCTATACTGAACGAGGATATTAAGTTCTGAAGTTTACATTCACAATGTCAATTTTGAGGAGTCTTTAAAACAAATATACATTTTAGCTTACAGAAAAGCATTTTTGCCCTTCTAGCAACTATATGTTTTTCTTTAGTTTTACGAAGTATTCCACACATAGCAAGGAACATAGGAACCTGGGAACCTAGTGTTAAGGTGTTCCCATTAAGACACTTCCGTTGTCCATTTGCCGCCAACTTCTGAAGACATTGTAACTTAAGTGGTCCAACTCAAAGCCAAACTATATCTTATTACGAGTGAGACAATAAAAATATTAAATATTTCATTTCCTCAAGTGGAAATCAAACCCACAACCTGTTGCATTTTCAGTTGCACGCTCGTGCCCCGACACCACGACCACAATTAGTAAATATTTATAAGAAAGTGTACAATATCTGTAGAGTTTTGACAATGATTTATAATATCTTCGTCCGCAACAACGCCCGTTCTAGATTTAGAACGATAAGGCCAAGCCAAGATGAATTCACTTTATCTTTTTAGAAATAAAAGCTACTAAAGCTGTAACCTGCGTTACACCCGGTACCTAAGTTCAGTAAAAGCTTGTAATACAAAAAGTTTGTACACAACTTGAGTTTGCAATATTGGAATTTGTTTTGGTCTCTGCATAGGTACCTCTTTCGCCTCGTCCACTGTCATCAACCTCTTCATACATTCTCCTAGGGATCTTGGTCCTTTTTACCTTCCTCCAGTATCGTTGATACTGTGTTTTTGAAGGTCCACCAAGTTCTCCCTTTACTTCTCTTACTGCCCATTTATCCTTAATAAATCTTTTTTGTCATTTCTTAATCCTTCACAACACACTGCTCCCAACTTTCCACCAAATTATGGATACATTGTGTGGAACTTAACTCCGCGTTTTACCTCGATAACAGAGCTAAGAAATGAAAATATAAAATATTATATTTTCTCGAGAGCGAATCGAACCCACAACCTGTCGCGTTTACAGTTACACGCTTGTGCACCT
Source organism: Heliconius erato x Heliconius himera (assembly GCA_013421005.1). Taxonomy (NCBI): domain Eukaryota; kingdom Metazoa; phylum Arthropoda; class Insecta; order Lepidoptera; family Nymphalidae; genus Heliconius; species Heliconius erato x Heliconius himera. The sequence continues at coordinate 7,044 of JAATLQ010038063.1, read as the reverse complement.
GCGCCACGACTGGTCTCATTAGATCTTATATATTATATTTAATTTATAATTGTTATTACAATTATGAACTTTAACAAACTAGACATATAATTATTTTAAAAAATAAATAAATCAGCTTCACGCTGTATCCCGCACACAGCAGGGTAGGCAGAGGGAACTTAATGTTAAGACACTCCGTTCCCCACTTTCTGTCGAATTCTGGAGGCACTGCGTGTTGAGTGGCAGAACTCAACGCCGCGCTTAACCTCGACACCAGAGCGAAGAAATGGAAATATAAATTTAAGTCAATATTTTATCTCCTCGAGTGGGGATCGAACCCACAAGCAGTCGGTTTTACAGTCACACCTCGTGCCGCTGCGCCACGACCGGCCTCTATAATTATTTTGTTTAACAAAAATATTACTTAAAATAAATATTAGACGAATTAAAGTCAGATCTTGAACAAACACTGCTTAAGATCTAGTAACAAAATAAAGTCTTCAAGTCTATTTTATATCAAGCCTTTATCTCTTTAATTACATACACCTGCAGTTAGTATTTAGTAATGACATCGAGTTAAGCCCAAAGCGATTTCCATCTGACCCCAGCAACTCATTAGGTACGAACGTGTAATTTATTTAGTGAAATGATTATAACTGGTTGAGGCCGTCGTGGCGTAGTGGCATAAGGTCGTGGTTGTAACGCGAGGGTTGTGGGTTCGATCTCCACTTGGAGGAATTAATTATTATTCATTCTATATTCATATTTTCATTTCTTCGCTCTTGCACTAATGTCCGGCGTTGAGTTGCATGGTCAAAATTCGAGTTGCGCGGTATGCTTGAAAAATTCGGTGAAAAGTGGGGAAGGTAGTGTCTTAACACTAGGTTCTCTCTGCCTACCTTGCTTTATGGTGGATACCTACAGCGTGAAGCTTTTTTTTTTTTAGTTGTAAAAATCGATCGAATCTGATTTTACAATTAATAAAATTTTCGCACTTTTTAAATTTATGATAAACACAGGAAATATTTAGCTTTTTCCTGCCTACAAGACAAGATTTAAAAATTGAATGTTTTAACATGGCTGAAATCACAATGTTTAATGGAGCTTCAGTGACTGTGCTACGCGCTCTAACATAGTATACAAAAAATAAAAAAATATATTATTACTTTAACTTGTTTTGATTTTTTTTAAGACATTGCATCATCTGCGGCGGAACTTAACGCCGCTCCTCCCTTTATCACCAGAGCGGGAATATCAAAATATTAAATAAATAATTACCCCGAGTGAGAATCGAACACGGCGCGACGATGGCGTTTTACTCGTGCTTGTTGTACCTATGAGTACTTGTTGACTTAAAATATTATGAAAATACATTAAAAAAAAATTCCACAAAATATATTTATAAGTATATTCCTATTTTACCATAAATTCGCTAGCAGATTACAATTAGAAGGATACACAGTGTTATTCACATCTTATTGACTTCAAAGTCGATTTGCATTTTCCGCTAGGCCGCATTAAGCGGACAGGAGGTTTAAGGTGACGTTCATAGGCGATAATGATTATATATTATACTATAAATTCGTAGTGATATCTTTCTCTATTTTATTATTTTTAACGGGAGGCCAGTCGTGGCCCAGCGGCACGAAGTGTGACTGTAAAATCGACTGGTTGTGGGTCCGATCCCAACTCGAGGAGATGAAATATTTACTTAAATTTATATTTCCATTACTTCGCTCTGGTGTCGAGGCTAAGCGCGGCGTTGAGTTCTGCCACTCAACACACAATGCCTCCAGAATTCTTAACACTAGGTTCCCTCTGCCTACCCTGCAGAGTGCGGGATACAGCGTGAAGCGGATTTATTTATTTCTTTTATTTTTACTTTATTAGCTGAAGTAGTTATAATATTAAGCGTCGCTTAATAAATTGACACTAATCGAGAAGTGTAAATGACTGAAACGATTTGCACGATCTTATGACAAATTTATTTCTGATAAATTATAAATCAAAAAATCAAATCAGCTTCACGCTGTATCCCGCACACAACAGGGTAGGCAGAGGGAACCTAGTGTTAAGACACTCCGTTCCCCACTTTCTGCCGTATTCTAGAGGCATTGCGTGTTGAGTGGCAGAACTCAAATTTCTAAAACTTAAAACTTCTAATAAAAAAAATATTATTGTTCATTTATTAACTCACAATAAGTCGTCAGAGTGAGAGTGTCTAATATATATCTCAGTCATAAACAACTCTTAGCTATTTTCATTTGACAAGATATAACTAAAATAATAATATATCAATTTATATCTATATATATAAAAAAGGACTTGTGATGACTGAGGTAAGACGCACGCAGAGCCGTAACCGCTGATGTTAGAAACGTGAAATTTGGGCAGATGTTTATTTTCATATTCTGGACATCCACTAAGAAGGGAATTTGAAAAATTTTTACCCTAAAGGGATGAAATAGGGGTTGAAAGTTTGTATGGAAAAAAAATGTAATCTGTACCGATTTTTATAAAATTTGAAATTCAGACTCTTAAAAATATTTCATTGAACACGTGTTTCATGGTTTTTAAGAATTCACCCCCTAAGGGTTCAAATAAGGGGTTAAAAGTTTATATGGAAAAATCTTTAAATTGCCACCGATTTTTATAAAAATTTAAATTCAGACTGTTAAAAATATTTTATTGAACACGTGTTTCGTGGTTTTTTTAGAATTCACTCCTAATAAGCGGGCGAATATAAATGATACTCAAGATACAACAATATATATAGGTAAGGTAAGTATAATATAACTATAAAGTATCGATATCATAAAGAGAGATCTAAGTTGCCTCAAACAAAAACACAACTTAGATGACGTCAATCTTCATATTTCTGCTTTTGCAACGCACCGTGAATAATGACAGTAGCGAAGGCCTAGATTTCGCTTTGCTCGTTTTTCAGTCTTCATTTTTATATTCACGCACTTTCTATTGTAGATGAAAAAGGAGTAAGGCGTGTTGTCCAAATATCTATAGCGCTAACAAAAACACTCTCATAATATAAAATGCCCACAAAAATGCTTTCCACCATCATCCAATACCTTTCTATATAACACTAGTGATCCACCCGCGGCTTCGCCCGCTTTAACCACAAAATAATTTGTTAACAAATCTGAATTACTTTTGTGTTCGTTTAACAACTCTGTTTTAACTACAATCCATACATTAAAAATTAAAATTTCAGCCAGTTCAATACAATAGTTTTTTTTTTTAGTTTGGTTTATATTGGTATAACATTTTTATTTATTAGCCCATTTGAATAAAGTAAACTAAAAAATGTTAAAGGAAGCTTGCCAAAATACCATAGTGAATTAAGTGCACTTAAAATCGGTTAAGTCGTTTCTGCGAATAGTGTACACAATCACACAAACAAACATTTTTTCTTTAAACTATAGTTCTGGGTCCTAATAAACGCCCCCAATAACATATTTGCTCATAATATGTCTTCCATGTACAGACAGCGATCAGTTACGATTTTATTATACATATATAAATATAGATGAGGCCAGTCGTGGCGCAGCGGCACGAAGTGTGACTTTAAAAACCTACTGGTTGTGGGTTCGATCCCCACTCGAGAAGATAAAATATTTACTTAAATTTATATTTCCAATTCTTCGCTCTGGTGTCGAGGTTAAGCGCGGCGTTGAGCTGTGCCACTCTACACGCAATTGCTCCAGAATTCGGCAGAAAGTGGGGAACGGAGTGTCTTAACACTAGGTTCCCTCTGCCTACCCTGCTGTGTGCGGGATACAGCGTGAAGCTGATTTATTTAAATATAGATATAGCCACTCTTCGCTAGCTGTCCTATGAATAAAGAGACTTAGTGGAAATAATTTCTCAATCCGCCGCGTGCCACGGTTACTATTTTCGCTTAACTGTACAAGTACTAGTCCGGGCTAAACGGTCTCATAAGTGCTTTCTTATGTAAAACCACATAGGAATAAACTAACGTTGATTTCAAAACATTTTGAACAAATTTTATTACACGCCTCATAAGATCTCGCCTGCAGCTTAAAATGACAAATTAATTAGAGTTATATATAAACTAAAAAACAGCTTCACGCTATATCCCGCACATAGCTGGGTAGGCATAGGGAACGTAGTGTTAACACTAACATTCCGTTCTCCAGTTTCCGCCCAGTTTATCGAGGCATTGCGTGTTGACTGGATTAACTCAACGCCGTGTTTTAGCTTAGTATCTACCAGAGCCAAGAAAAACGTATTAATAAATAATAATCAATTCTTAGTCAGTTCAATGGGGATCGAACCCACAACCATCGTGTTACAGTGTCGTGCCACGATGTCTCGCTATATAAACAAACACAGCATATTTATCTTTAAAGTACAATAAAATCTTACATCATCTTGCTAGAACAAATCGTATGGAGGTTGCATAAAAATATCATAAACTTTCATTAAATAAATCTAAATCAGAATCAAAATTGGTTTCCTTATTATCATTAAAAGTACAAGTTTTCCTTTTAGTTGTAATAATAAATTACTTACAATCATTCAAGAACTTTCGATCATAAAATCAAATTGCCGATCTATATTGATACTGTTCTTTATTTTCGAGAGATTATGAAACTATGATGAATAGCATTAAAGGCTTTTATCCACTGAATTCGATTAAATATAGAATAGAAATAATATAACATACATTTCTGATATATTTTAAAAGATCTTGATGTTCTTACACATTGTTTTTTTTTATCAGCTTCACGCTGTATCTCGCACTTTCGGGTAGGCAGAGGGAACCTAGTGTTAAGACACTCCGTTCCCCACTTACTGCCAAATTCTGGAGGCATTGCGTGTTGAGTGGCAGAACTCAATGAAGCGAAAAATAATAGTTTCTATTACATAAATTATGTTTTTTTTTATTTCTAGAATGATAGCTATTGGCTAATCTCTGTTAGTTAAGATTATTAATATTATCACTGATTTTTCATAGACAGTTACTATTTTTCACTGAAACACTTGAAGACGATCAATTTAACAATATTTTATTTTGTTAACTTACATATAGCTTCTAAATCGTGTGTAATTTTTTTAAAATTTAGTGTATAGCAACTTATATGACTCGCCACCATAACGTATTATAGAATAAAAACTGAGGTGCCATTATGAAGCCTGGATCGTTCAGATAAGCCAGAACGGTATCTCATTCAATGTAATTAGCTTATTACATAAGAAATGAAAAGCTTAAAATCTATTTGGAATTAGAAAGTAGGTTGTAGTTCGTGTAACATCAAACTGTACACCAGTTTTTGGCATTTTATTGTGGTATCTTATTTAAGACTAGCGGCTCGCCATCGGCTTCGCCCGCTTAAACTACAGGATTATTGACTTAATAAGCAGAATTGATTGACAACTAAAATGACTTCTAATATGTTTTTTTTACGACATTATCGTCTAAGAATTTTTGATTGTTTTAAATAAAAAATACGACCATTATTGATATTTGATACTTAAAAAAAAATATATTAAATTAGCTTCACGCTGTATCCCGCACACAGCAGGGTAGGCAGAGGGAACCTAGTGTTAAAACACTCCGTTCCCCACTTTCTGCCGAATTCTGGAGGCATTGCGTGTTGAGTGGCAGAACTCAACGCCGCGCTTAACTTCGATACCAGAGCGAAGAAATGGAAATATAAATTTAAGTAAATATTTCATCTCCTCGAGTGGGAATCGAACCCACAACCAATCGGTTTTACAGTCACACTCTGTGCCCCTGCGCCACGACTGGCCTCAGATCCAACGAACAACTCCATTTCCGTTATATATAATACGAAATTACACAACTTAAAAGACATAAACATATCTCAAAGCACAGACTAACATTACGCTTGATTTGAAAACTTTTAATTATATGAAAAAAGGATATCCTGCAATTAATACTGGTATCTATAATTACTAAATTAATTAGCTCAATGACTAAAGAAAATAATCTCGAACGGATCGAGGAAGTCCGCAATAGAGAGGACGAGTTTATTATGCACTCGATCAAAGCTGACTTAACAGTATAATAGACCCGCATTCGCTTCTTCGACCGGTTATATTATGATATTTAATGAAAGATGTGAATTTATTAGAGGAGTATTATGTAATGGATAAGTAAACTTATATATTATACATACAGTAATATAACAAATCAGTTTTTTTTTACTTCTAAGCTAATAACTTTTTAATTCGGAGGAAAATGGAGAACGGAGTAGCTTAACATTAGGTTCCCTCTGCCTACTCTGCTGTATGTGGGATACAGCGTGAAGCGTGAATACTGTTAATTATATATGAACTTCTTTATTAACTTTGTTATTATAGAATTGGACTTTCGATGTCTGAGCAAACCTCAATTTTAAAATTAAATTAATAATACATTCAAAACATGCGTTTGTACTTATATGAAAAATTAAAAAACAAAAGACAATAAATGAGAAAAATAAAAAAAAAATGTAAATGGTAGATCAGCTTCACGCTGTATCCCGCACACAGCAGGATAGGAACAGGAAACCTACCTAATATTAAGACACTCCGTTCCCCACTCGGTAGGTGTACCTACAATACCAATATGCCTATAAATCCTAAATTATCATTTGCCTGTAGCCCACGCTGATAGCTTTCGCCTCTCGAATTTAATGTGGGAAAGGGGCAGAGGTCGATAATTCGCTCCCGCGAGATGCAAACTAACGACCAATCAATATTACCACGTTACTATCTAAATTCTAAACACACTGTAATGCTTCTTTGATATCCAGAACGTTCTACAACTTTTTTATTATAATACTAGCGGCTCGCCCACGGCTTCGCCCGTTTAAAATACATGATTAAAAATTAGCTTCACGCTATATCCCGCACACGGCAGGGTAGGCAGAGGGAACCTAGTGTTAAGACACTCCGTTCCCCACTTTCTGCCGAATTCTGGAGGCATTGCGTGTTGAGTGGCAGAACTCAACGCCGCGCTTAACCTCGACACCAGAGCGAAGAAATGGAAATATAAATTTAAGTAAATATTTCATCTCC
>JAATLQ010038062.1:116540-177044 GCA_013421005.1 Heliconius erato x Heliconius himera | reverse complement strand
CGCCCGGTTCGGCAGACTTAGCTGTTAAAAATGATATAAACCAATCGATGGAATTACCAATACCGAACTCCGATGCATCATGTAATAAAAATAGTAGCAATATTCCTCAATGTTCACGGGAATCGCCTAAGGCATTGAGGAACCGTCAACCTCCCCAACGTTACGGCTTTGATTAATATATGTACTTGTTAATTTAAGAATTATTTGTAATTTTAGTAAGTATTAATAATTTAAGTATTGTATGTTGTAATTTAGGGTGAAGGTGGTATGTGGATGTTGGCATTACGTGTGAACGCAAATCAGTCTTGCAATAAATGTTGATTGAGAAGCACGTCTGTTATTTACTAACTTCCATTTCTTCGCTCTGGTGTCGAGACAAAGCGCGGCGTAGAGTTCTGCCACTCAACACGCAATGCCTCCAGAATCCGGCAAAAAGTGGGGAACGGAGTGTCTTAACACTAAGTTCCCTTTGCCTACCCTGCTGTGTGCGAGATACAGCATGAAGCTAAGATAGTAGTTGATATATTTGATTTTCACATACAACTAGTTCAGACAGAGACGGACAACAAAGTGATCTTGTAAGGGTTCCTTTTTCCTTACAAGGTCCGGAACCCTAAAAATGAAAATAAAAATACATTTATTAACAAAACAGAATTTACAATTTTTGTTATATAATATTATAATGTCGTATATTATAATACTAATCAGTAGGAAGCATTGAAATTTTAATAGAACAGAACATTGAACTTGATTTGCAGCTATCGCCAAAATGTTAGTTTCTAAAATAGAGAAGTCGTGACTAGGAATAATAAAACAAAGCTCATCAAGTCCTGGTGTGAAATTTTAAAAGCACACAAAAGATAAATTTATTAAATGTCTTTGATAATATTGTGTTTTGGAAAATTTTAAATGACGAGCAAAAGCCATAAAAAAAACCATTGTGGTACAGTGGGACATCGCTTGGCTGTGATGGTTACGACTTCGATCTTTATTCAGTGAAATAATTATTTCCCCTTTTATATATCCCCGCTCCTATCCTCCTAGATATTGATATATAAAAGAGGCAAGTTCGAATCCCTCAACGTTAATTATTTATTTCTACAGGTATTTCTACATTATAGAATAATCTATACAATAATAAAACAGTAAAAAATCTGTTTGTTTAACGCCGCTCTCAGGGTGTTGCGTTCAGCTACATAGCTCAATTATCCGACTTTGCAAAGCGATATTTCCTAAAATAGAGAAGTCGTGACTAGGAATAATTAAGCGCCGCCGTCGCACGCATAAAACCCGGTGCTAAATTTAAAAAACTCACAAAAGATAAATCTGTTAAAAGCAATTAACGTTCGTGAATATATGAATATTAAGTTAACACGTACTACTGTTGAAACATATTCATAGAAAACCGAGGCTTGTATTTTATATAAAAACAATCTTTTATATGAAAAAATATACAATTCGATTAGTGTATGAATGGAACGCAATGTGATTGACCTTTTACTATAAGTACAGTGGCGGATTGCCTTCGTCACAATAATGGTTTATTTTTATAAAATATTAATTTTAACCTCCTGTATGTATTAATTTTAACTATGTCAGCTTCAAGCTGTATCCCGCACACTGCAGGGTAGACAGAGGGAACCTAGTTTTAAAACACTCCGTTCCCCACTTTCTGCGGAATTCTGGAGGCATTGCGTGTTGAGCGGCAGAACTCAACGCCGCGTTTGTCCACGACACCAGAGCGAAGAAATGGAATTATAAATTTAAATAAATATTTCATCTCCACGAGTGGGGATCGAACCCGAAAAATAGTCGGTTTTTCAGTTTTGTACCACTGGGCCACGACTGGCCGGTACTATGTAAAATATACATGTCCACATCATATTAACCATACATTAGGCCGGATTGTCTTGACACTAGATTCACTCCGTCTCAAATGTATGCAAGAAATTAATTAATCAAAAAATAATAAAACATTATTAAATGTAGTTATTCCAATGAATTCGTTCTAGCACCAACGTACTTCCTCAAATACGAAAGGCGTCACTCTGACGTCCATACCTACTCTACTTTACTTAGAAGTTACAAAAATTCGTAATATAATCCAAACAAGGACGTTCACCTCTACGTTGTATTATTATTTGAATTGTGAAATAGATATTCCGGGGTTGACAACCTCAGGTGAGTAAACTATTAGTTTTAGGGCGATATATAGAGAAAAAAGACTCTTTTGTAAGAAAATTTTTAAACTACTTGAGTCTTTGCTTCTACGCATTTCTAGAGTCACTCTGCTCTCCATTTTTTAATGGAATATGAATTACACAATATGTATTGTGAATTCCATATCAAATTATATGCCACAGTTAGACAAACTAAAAATACCAAATATATTATATGTTTTAAATAAAACTTTTTATCCAGACTAATGACGTATATTTAATATTATAAATTTTTGGAAACCCGAACTTTCGACAGGTAGACTACCCGTGACCACGAACTAATGTAAAATGTTTGAAACTTTGGGCTTCCAAAAATGTATAATACTAAACATGCGCGATTTCTCGGGTTAAAAAGTTTTATTTAAAAGGACCGTTGCCTACAAGATCTGCCCCCGATTGACACGATTCCGTTGTTTTTACAGTCTTTTTCACCTATACCCTCTTTCAAATAAGTTTGCTAACAATACATATTCCTTCAAGTATGACTCCAAATCATAACTTCCGTTTATATAGTCAAATATTTTTTTAATAAAAATACTATCGTTTGAATTTAGTTTTAGATTTCTGTAAAAAAATGTACTTCGATGTACATACGAGTACATATCTATATACAACATAGTATCTTACCTGGCAGCTCCAAAAAGTTAGAAGTTCGCCTTTGCCGACCGCGCATTGTATTTTGAAAATTGAGCGGCCCAATATCCTCCACTGAGTCACAATTCGATACTGTCGACTCGCGCGACCCGCGTCTGCTTGCTAAGTATGCAAGACCACCCTTCATTGATCCTCTTCTCATCGGGGAGCATGGCCTACTAATGCTGGTTGATCGCGTTTGAGGAGTATCATCTGTTAGATCTGTCAAATCTGATGTAGATTTTCGGCAAATGCGGGAGGATGTTTCCGTTGCTTCATCATCAGCGTCATTAACAACCGCTGACGGCGTGCCGGGCATCGCATCAGTGGAGTCATCTGTATGACTCGAAATTATGCTGGGGGATGTCACCAACCGTGGAGAGCTCACTGTGGAAGTGGAACTGTATATTTTTCTAGTTCTATTAGGAGAAACGTATCCAGGGTTGGTGTGAATGTGAACTGGTGGCGGCTTCGGTGACCTGGATTTTTCGCGTCTACTGTGCTTCAGAGAAGTTGTGTAATGGAGACCGTGATGAGGTCGGTCAATGTTGCAAGGGCTTATTCGTTCGGAAGGTGATTCGGCAACTTGTGGAAAATGAAAGTGCCTTGGACTTGCTGGACTCCGGTGACCATGCGCAATCGGACTCTTAGGTGGGCCATGCTTATCATAGCTGCAGCCAGACTGAGGAGTATAATATCCTGAAGAGGAAGTGCTGGATGTTATAGAAGGGCTTTTTTGCGGAAAAATAAAGTGTCGAGGACTTTTAGGAGTGAGCGGCTTTGGGGAAAGAGGGGGATACCCACTAGGGCTGTTCACTGCCATCATAGATTTTCACCTTTATGGCCACGGTCGAAGATTCATTTCCTCGTGATCTGCAAAAAAAGAAAAAAATATATAAATTACATATTAATTATAAGGTTATCTTTATCATACCACGGCAATGATAACTCTTGCATATTAGGCCTTTGTTTTTAAAATAGTAAGTATTGACTATATGTATATGCAAATACTAAATAAAGAAAACTTAAGTGTCAATTAGCAGTATTAGAATAAACTTCACGCTTTATCCCCAGTGGGGTAGTCAGAAAGAACGGAGCGCCAAACGCTACGGTATTGGAGGACGGAGCTACAAATATTAGAATAAAGTAAAATTAATAATATCAAATAATAATATATAATTTATTTAATAAATTTAAAAGTAAAAGCAGCAATTAATTTAAATTTCAAAATATTAATATTCTATCGCATACCAATTTTATTAAATGCCATTGTACTAAGACGGTTTAGGCAGGCTCTAATTGTAAAATTAATTATCCGAGCACGCGTGGATAATTTAAATGAGCAGCAAATTTTATTATTACAGTACAATCAATCTAGTTGCCTTATCTACAAAAGGACACAGGTTCAAAATATTCTAAAATCTCAAATATTATATTTGAAATGCCCCCTCCACGCTTATTTCCGCATATAGCTGTGGGACTGGCTGAATGTTTAGACACTTTGTATCCTGTTCTGCCAAATCTCCAAGACAACGCATGTGGAGTGGCAGACCTCAACGCCGCACTTTATCTATATAGATTGCCAAGCGCCACAACGCTTTTATGTTTACGAGTATATATAGAAACCACTGTGCCCAGGGGCACAAAAAATAAATAAATAAATTGATATGAAGATCGAAGCTACAAGAATCCCATTATAGTCAGATTCTGTCGCACTATGCTATGTTTGTATACTGATATTTCTATATGTGTATAATTTATTATAGTATGTATATTGTATATGTGCATATGTATGGTATATGTGTAAAATATATTATGGTATATGATAATTACATACTTATTTATTTTATACCCTTATATATATATTTATATATAAATATATTTCTTTTTTTTTTTGCACCCTACCCCTATCTATCTTAATATCTAAATTTGCTATTTCCTCTGCTTGAAGGTTGCCTGGCAGAGATTGCTATTAAGCAATAAGGCCGCCTTTTGTACATTTATATATTTTTATTGTATTTCTGTGTCTTTTCTTGGGTGTACAATAAAGAGTTAATTATTATTAATTATTATGCTACGATAGTCAAAAGCTAAGCTAAGTTGCAATTAATATATGTATATTTTATTTGATGTATGCATCTTCTAAATTATTCATCTCATATTGGATGAAGACTAATTACAAAACATCATTCTTCATTTGCTTATTTAGCGCTAGGGTTTATTTACCTGTCTTGGCGATTAATGAAAAAATTACGCTTACCTGTGGGTTCTGGATCTGTGGAGACTTGCTTGGTTTTTTGCATTTTTTTATGTCTTTTTAATTATAATAACTTAGCTCATCGATTGTTTTCCATGAAAAAAATATTTATACATAGATAAAGCGACGCTAGTTTTATCTCAAGGAAAGCCCTTCTATATACGCATATTTTATAAGGGAAAAATTAAAAAAAAAACGATCAAAATAATATGGAATATTTAACCTAATATAAGAGTATATTCGTGTGGGCGTAGGACTCTTGTGCTCAATAGGCAGGCTGTAGTTACGTGTTAACTGACCTACGATACCTACTAGGAATTTTATTACTGACGTATATTATAATTTTTTTTTCAGATGCACGCTTATATAAGAGGGCAGGAGCACTGTTCTTAAGACACTTCGCTCCACACTTTACGCCGAAATCTGAAGGCATCGTTTGTTGAGTGGCGGAACTCAACGCCGCTCTTTACCTCGAAACCAGAGCTAAGTAATGAAAATATTAAATATTACATTCCTCGGATATCGGTCATTTCCCATACATTTGATAGTATATACCCTACCATTGTTTCATTGTAAAAGAATCATATTTTTTGTACCAGTTTTAATTGTTATTACTTTTTTTTATTAAATTAATTAAATATAAATTAGTTTTTGGTTCTTTTCGACCGTTCTTCCGTAGCTAAGGTAACTCACGTCAAAATAAAATAAAAACACTTGTCCCGTTTATATAAAACTATAATTACATTATATTACCATTAGTACCTTTGAAGTGAAACAGAAAAGGTCCATACATTAAATTATAAGACTAATACGATTAATATCCTTAGTAAAGCAATAAAAAAAATCTTGAAAGGAGCCAGTCTCCTCTGGCTAACGTCACCTGGTTGCGACATTGTTGGTCGCTGGAGGGGAACGCCTTATTTACGAGGCGAAACTTTTTCGTGATTAATGTAACTTAGATATTGAGATCAGTATTATGGTAGAAAATACGTTTGTTGCACGCGGTGAGTACGAATTGGTAAAAGAAAGCAAGAGAGTATCCTTTCTTATCTTTTTTTGATCGCATATATCCTGCAGTAGGGAGAACCTAGTGTCGTGACACTCCGTTCGAATTTGAAATACTGTGTGTTGAATGGCAGAAATTAACGCCGCACTATATTGTTCAACAGTAAAGAAATTATAGATTAGTGTTCTATTACTATATTTTCCATATCTTAAATGATTTTTAATGTAAAATATTTAATGTGCAGCGACTTATTTGCCTGTTTTACTATATTAAAGATATTTATGAGTTATATTTAAGTAATAAACAAAATAAATAAATAAATCAGCTTCACGCTGTATCCCGCACACAGCAGGGTAGGCAGAGGGAACCCAGTGTTAAGACACATTGTCCCCCACTTTCTGCCGAATTTTGGAGGCATTGCGTGTTGAATGGCAGAACTCAACGCCGCACTTAGCCTCGACACCAGAGCGAAGAAATGGAAATATAAATTGAAGTAAATATTTCTTTTCCTCGAGTGGGGATCGAACCCACAACCAGTCGATTTATAGTCACTATTTTGTACCCTTGTGCTACGACTGGCCTTACTTAACTAATAATAACGTATAATGTAGTAATACTACAACTCAAACGTTTGGAAACGTATTAATTAACAAATATAATTGTACCTCACTTTGCGTACTCCATTTCACCGTCCTGTTTATACAACCACTAACTGTTGGAGCGGATCTAATTTGTCTTTCGGGCCCTCGACCGATATAAGCAAGAGAAATCAACTTCAAAGGAATTATTTAAAATATCTAAATCGTTTTATATAAAACAGGTTCGGTTCAGGTTCAGGCCAGTCGTGGCGCAGTGGCACGAGGTGTGATGTAAAACCGACTGGTTGTGGGTTCGATCGCTCGAGGAGATGAAATATTTACTTAAATTTATATTTCCATTTCTTCGCTCTGGTGTCGAGGTTAAGCGCGGCGTTGAGTTCTGCCACTCAACACGCAATGCCTCCAGAATTCGGCAGAAGGTGGGGAACGGAGTGTCGTTAACACTAGGTTCCCTCTGCCTACCCTGCTGTGTGCGGGATACAGCGTTAAGCTGATTTGATTTGATTTTAGGTTCGATATTCCTTAATACATTAGAATACAGTCTATATTGGTCATTGAAAGTAGGCGTTAGGGGTATGTAAGGAGGATCAACCTCCACTGGCCGTTGGGGCACTTTAATTTGAAACGTATGCTAATACCGCGATAGCAGTTTCATTATACGATGTCTATTCAAAGAGCTTTTTCTAAGCAATCTGGGCTTGATTATTAAGTTACTGTGTAGAAATTTCTTTTAACGTTTTTAGTAAGACATTTGTTAACTTTCATAGAATATATAATATACTTATTTAGAAAACGTATAAAAATTTGAATGCAGCGGAACTCGAACCCGCGCCTCCTGGAGGCGCAGGTTCGAGTCCCGCTGCGTTCAAATTTTTATACGTTTTCTAAATAAGTATTTTTCTTTCCTAAGTGTGCAATAACACTTTAAAAATGTTCAAAAATATATAATCCATACCTATATTATAAATTCGAAAGTAACTCTGTCTGTCTGTCTGTCTGTCTGTCTGTTACGCAATCAGGACCAACCCGCTAATTACATTGTGATAAAATACTCATAAAGAGATACTTGAGGGTCTTCGGATGAACATAGGCTACTTTTTTTTCTCATATTTGTAATATTGTCGATATATACTAATATATTAAAATATTTTTTAGTTTGACAGGCAATTTATTCTGCCATCTTAATAACAACTGACCGTTGCTAAGCAACGGTTTGCAAAATTTGTTTGTTATAAGAAAACGTCGCCCAAAATGAGCTTAACGCATACATGGCGGGCGCCGACTCAACTTTATGAGATACATAAAAACAATGTTTTACAAAAATATTGTTCTTTAATGTTTAAAAAAGTCCGCTATACATATATTATGTTTATCTCTGAAGGTTAAGCAAAAGTAATCATTTTAATTAATTTACTTTATATTTATCGGGTTTTTGTTGTACGTATTTTCTATAATTTGATATTGATCCTTATGAAAATGAATATAATAGTCACTTTTAGCATTTCATCTAGATTGAAATTATAGTTTACTGTATAACATTCTAATAAATAATTAATAATTAAGGATCACTGATTCAAAATGATCTAGCCTTCGGGCGGCATAGTATGACCGACGCGAACGGGTAATTTTCATACATTTTCGAACTACTGTTAATTTTTATGTAATTATTTGATGTTTATAATTAATTTATACTTTTCTTTGGTTCTTCGCTTATTCGAGTAGTAGATTAGTTAGATTTTCATAAATTTCTTGGTGTGGTGTAAGTTGCGGCCCTGCGCGGCATCGGCATAATATTATTTAAGTATTTATTATTTAAGGAAAGAATTGTTGGTTATTTCATCTCGGCTGGATGGTTATCTATACCGTTGTTATACACTTAATAAATTATAGTTTTAGTTTTTTGGGATTTTTTTTGATATTGCTCGCAAAACTTATAATATTTAAATGTAGAAAGGACTTTAGTTATTTCATATAGTATCTATGTACGCGCGCAAGGAAAACGTAAATAGATTTATTCCGGGTAAATGAGTAAAATCGATCATTGAAAGTCCAATAAAAATCAGTTTAGTTATTACAGAATAATGTACAGACATTAGCTCGGGGAAATAGAAAAACAGACAGAGACAAACAATATAATATTTTTTATTGTATTTAAGTATTATGTAAATAACCACATGCACTTGCAAAAACATAGCACAACACATTTAATTTTAATTATTTTAAATATTTATTTTACTTTGATAATATTAATAATGCAGCTGGTTTTGTTTAGTTTTTTTATTAATATTTTAATATGATTACGTTTACTTAAATTTTTTTTCATTTAAATTAGATATTTTCAAAAACAATTTCATATATATATCTAATAAGCATCCGTATAGTTCAAGCGGGCGAAGCCGCGTCCGGGTCCGCTAGTATGTTATTATATATTAATATATAATATGTGTATTCATATATAATATGTTGTGTTTAAGTAATAATAATATTTCATTATAGTGCCTCATCATTTTAATTTTACTGTTAGAAGAAAGTGGGAAATTGAGTGTCTTAATATTAGGTTTCGTCTGCCTATCCTGCTGTGTGCACAGCACAGCGTGAAGCTGATTTTTTAATTTTACTGAAAAATTTTAAGATTTTTAATTTCGAAGTATTAAAAATATTTAATGACTAACATTCTCTCTTACCAAATTATAATTCTATTATTTTTTAGAAATTATTAATAACGCAAATGAATTGTAACAATCGCATAAAAGTTTGAACTTAGTTTAATAACAACGTACGACTTAGTGGTGAGCGCACCTATAATTTTAAAAGCCAGCAATCTTTGTTTTATTAAAAAGTATAAATAATAATCTACACGTAAACATTTTACAATTTATAATGTCAGATTTAATTCTGTAACTCTTTTAATAAAGTACTCCTGGGAAAAATCAAAAATACTGACGAGAACGGTTAAAATTTTATATTTGAAATACATTTAAAATCAAGGGATATTTTTTTAACCTTTGCGCATTATCCCGCAGATAGCATAGATGCGTATCTTTAGAAGGAACTTAGTGTTAAGGTCCCACATTTTTTATTTATAAGCTTCACGCTGTATCCCGCACACTTCAGGGTAGTCAGAGGGAACCTAATGTTAAGACACTCCGTTCCCCACTTTCTGCCGAATTCTGGAGGCATTGCGTGTTGAGGGGCAGAACCCAACGCCGCGTTTATCCTCGCCACCAGGGCGAAGAAATGAAAATATAAATTGAAGTAAATATTTCAATCTCCTCGAGTGGGGATGGAACCCACAACCAGTCGGTTTTACAGTCACACTTTGTGCCGCTGCGCCGCGACGGGCCTCAATTGCTCGCCCAATTTTCATAGATTTGCGTGATGAGGGGCAGAAATCAACGCAGCGCTTAGTTTTCTTACCAGACCTAGAAAATGAAAATAATTTATTCACCTAAGTGGAAATGGAACCCACAACCGTTGCGTGTAAAGTCAGAGCAGCCTCGATTTTTTAAATATTTAAAAAAAGCTTTAAGAAAATGTTTCTATATATAATAGTATAATACTATTATATGTATTATCGTTAAAGGAATTATTAATATCTACATATATTTTTAGTATAAAGGGTTAGAGTTGCTTATAATATATTGATCTCGTTTTAATGATGGACGTTTAAGGACGGATTACGTATATGCCTACATATTCTCTATAT
Organism: Heliconius erato x Heliconius himera; assembly: GCA_013421005.1. NCBI lineage: Eukaryota > Metazoa > Arthropoda > Insecta > Lepidoptera > Nymphalidae > Heliconius > Heliconius erato x Heliconius himera. The sequence continues at coordinate 166,624 of JAATLQ010038062.1, read as the reverse complement.
AGACCCCTTTCGTTCCTAGCTTATTTTGATTAATATTTAGTTATTCAAGTTGAGGAGAAGTACAGACCTAATAATGTCCTTGAAAATAATAATATTTGGTATAAATCGATTTTATTTATTTGTGGATTGCAAAATAGTCGTTATTGTCATTCAATATTGAAATATATTCTATAATATTGAAAAGCTAAAGAGTTTGTTCGCTTTGCTTATCTCAGGAACTATTGGTTTAAATCCAAAAAATATTTTACTGTTGGATAGCTCATTTACCGAGGAATACTAAATTACATCACATTAATGACATTGAATTGACACTTTCTTGAATTAAATGCAAAAGCAGAGAACGGAGTCTCTTCACACTTAAGTCTCTCTAAAGATACTCTCTACTCTCTAAAGCTACAAAAAATCAATACATACCAGCGTAAATAAAACGAAAAAAAATGTATATTAGCGTTAGCCAAACTATACATACACATTATGATTGTTGATATATGATATAGGATATTAAGTAAAATTCATCAGCTTCACGCTGTATTCCGCACACAGCAGGGTAGGCAGAGAGAACCTAGTGTTAAGACACTTCGTTCCCCACTTTTTGCCGAATCCTGGAGGCATCGCGTGTTGAGTGGCAGAACTCAACGCCGCTCTTTGTATAGGATATCAGAGCTCCGATAACGGCAACGGCAACGAAATGAAAGGAAAAAAATCCTATTCGGTACGAACAGAACCGCGAGCCTTGCAAGTAGAAAATAAGATAGCACTTATCACTTAACGGAAACAATCAAATTAGATACTGTTTGCAACTCGACGTTGACTGATGTCTCTCTGTCTAACCTTAAATAAGCTTTTCAAATTGTCTTAATATCTAAACACGAAATCTGATTGATTATATTTCTTAGCGTTATTTAAAACCAAATATTCTATTTTTATAAGCGTCTGTATTTGAGAAAATGGGCCCATAAAATATGTATAAAACAAGAAATTGAAAGTGATTAAAATATAATCATTAACCCGAGTGGAGAAATGGAGAATCCACAACCATCGTGCAATTAAAGGTACTGTGTCACTACGGCCTACATCAGTATACCTTTAATGTACCTAAATGATCGCTTACGAACAAACTAAAGTGTTACAAATATAAGGCCCTTAAAGAAATAACCTGGTGAACTCTTTTATCCAATGTCCAATTACTGTATTGCGTGCCTTAGCGAAATTATCATAAGAAATTAGTATGTATTTTCTTTTAAATTTCTTATGGGACTATCAAATATGTATAATATCCATGTAAGTAGGTACCTATATGGACACACGAGCTGCATGTTGAATGGTGTAACTCAACGCCGCGCTTTGCCTCTATACCAGAGCGAAGAAATGAAAATATTGAATGTTTCATTTCCTCGAGTGCGAATCCGCAACCGTCGCGCTTACAGGTGCAGGGGAACTCTTGTACCACTGCGCTACGATTGGCCCCAGTTATACTCTTGTATTTTTCTTTTATATTATGAATTATATGGAATAGAAAAAAATTATATAGGATAGAAAGATAAAACACCTCAGTGAGTTCTAGTTTAAACATTCGATTTCTAAAGATTGATTTATTTACATTCTAAACTTTGTCTCTATATAAAAATACCTCCATTTTTAACAATTTTGTGTAAGTTAAGTGTTATTCCACACTTAGAAAAAAAATACTTATTTAGAAAACGTATAAAAATTTGAACGTAGGGGGACTCGAACCCGCGTCTCCTGGAGACCGACCAGGCGTTCTGACCACTAAGCCATACGTTCTCGTCAAGCTACGACGAAATTTTTATACGTTTTCTAAAAAAGTAAAAATAACTTCATAAACACACCTAATAGTTACAGAATATAAATAATACTGTGTTCACAATCTACCAACTCGTATAATATTAAATGCTAACGCTATCTTTCGATAAAATTATTGATTTGTAGATACTAAATTATAATAATATGCTTTAGAATTAGAACGTGAGCCACGTATGTTTTTATTAGATATATGTATGCCAAGAAGTGGAACAAAAGTAACTTAAAATAATAAATTTTAATTATCCAGGCCTAACCTGTCTAGGACTCCAGGGCGAGAAATGTTCTTGAGATACGCGCCGAATTAAGATTTTCTTTTGCATTATTATATTGAGGCCAGTCGTGGCGCAGGGGCACAGAGTGTGACTGTAAAATTGACTGGTTGTGGGTTCGATCCCCACTCGAAGATGTGAAATATTTATTTACATTTATATTTTTATTTCTTCGCTCTGGTGTCAAGGCTAAGCGTGGCGTTGAGTTCTGCCACTCAACACGCTATGCCTCCAGAATTCGGCAGAAAGTGGGGAACGGAGTGTCTTAACACTAGGTTTCCTCTGCCTACCTTGCTGTGTGCGGGATACAGCGTGAAGCTGATTTATTTGTATTTTCATTTCTTCACTCTGGTGTCAAGGCAAAGCGCAGCGCTGAGTTCCGCCACTCAACACAAAATGTCTCCGGAACTCGGCAGAAAGTGGGGAATGGAGTGTCTTAACACTAGATTCCCTGTACCTACCTCGCTGTATGCGGGATACATCATGAAGCTCATTTATTTATTCATTCGGTTTCTGGTCTTTTGGACCAGCCAGCTAGCTATTTAGCCAGCTATTTATTATTATTATACTTCAAATCTGGCTAATGTTGCTTAAAAATACTCAAAATTAAAAACATAATTTTACATTGAACGACAGCGTCTGATTGCAAAAGTGATGGTTGTGGGTTCGTTCCCCAATCCAGGAAATAATTATTTTTATTTCCCTGCTCTGGTAGATAGAGCTCAGTGTTAAATTCTGCCACAATAAGGAACAGAGTGTATTATAATCACTAATTTTCTTCTGCCTACTCTATGAAATAAAACATTTTACTGTTTAATTTTATAGTTAAACATATATACTGAAACAGATTCCAATTTATTTAAGTACATCTAGAGAACACCTGATAAGGATTACTGTAAGTTATGACGACGTCCATTACCCCAAGCTGTAAAACCGTCATTCTCTCATACGTTCCATAATTACCATTAAATCAAATCAAATTAGCTTCACGCTGTATCCCACACACAGCAGAGTAATCAGAGGGAACCTAAAGTTAAGAAACTGCGTTCCCCACTTTTCGCCGAATTCTAGAGCATTGCAGCTTGAGTGGTGGAATTCTACGCCGCGTTTTGCCTCGACACCAGAGCGAAGAAATGGAAATTTAAATAAAAAAATATCTCATTTCCTCAAGCGGGGTTCGAACCCACAAGCAATAGCGTTCAAAGTTACACTTTATGCCCCTGCGCCAAGACTGGCCCCACAATTACCATTAAATGCCTTAAAATCACCAACCTCAAGCGTTTTCGACCAGCGACCGCGACCCAAATACGGGTAGCGTTCAAAGCACGCTCAATTAATTACAGTACCTCGACTCATCTGTCCTGGTGTGACGTACGAAGTTGATAAAAATGATGACAGGTATTTTAGGACAATATTCATTTTTCGGCTTCGTTATTTTTCATATTTATATTATAATTTAAACATCGATGATTAATATATTTTTTTAGCTTCAGGCATGGAGCGTACCGCACATAGCAGGGCAGGCAGAGAGAAACTCGGAACCTAATGTTAAGACACTCCGTTCCCATCAAGATGCTTCCGTCCCTTGCTTTTCGCCGAAATCTGCAGGCATTGTTGAGTGGCGAAACCTAAAATTGCGCTTTGCCTCATTACCGGAGCGAAAATAAAAAAATATAATAATTAAATATTTTATTTCCTAGAGTAGGAATCGAATCTACAACCCGTTGCGTCAGTCAGTCGCACGGCTGAGCCCGTGTGACACGACTGTCCTCAAATACGATTAATATTTGAGGCCCTTATAATTATTTTTAAAATGTACCAAAATCAACTGAAAAGAGTATTAATTACACTTGTACAAGGAATATTTGTGAATTAGATCTGCATTTGGGTGTATTTACATTAGAACTCTAGAATGACAGAATCTCTTCACCTATCCCCAATAAAAGGTAAAATTGCATGAAAGAAAAAATTTGGCCACACAACATAAATATCTTATAAGCCTTAAGTCATTTTTAACACGCAAAAAGGGAACACAAAAAGTTCACGTAGGTCGAAATAACAATTTTCCAAGTTTCCAAGCCTCAGGCACTTGAGGAAATAAAACTTGCCTATGACCCATTTCCATCTGAAATTAAGCAAGTTTTCTAATAAACTTCAGATGAGAATTACATCTGCATTGAAATCACAGTTTCTATAATATTTGAAAATGTTTTATATGAGAATAGGTTCCCCACTCGTTTCGATCTCTTTCTTTTTCTTACTAGTCTTTTTACTCGAATGGACATTTAACCAACAATTATCATATATATAGTTGGTTACTATGGTGCACCGCTGCGCCACGACGGCCTCCAGTCATGGCACAGGGGCACAAAGTGTGACTGTAAAACCGACTCGTTGCGGTTTCGAACCCCACTCGAGGAGATGAAATATTTATCTAAATTTATATTTTCATTTCTTCGCTCTGGTGTCGAGGACGCGGCATTGAGTTCTGCCACTCAACACTTAACACTCAATGCCCCCAGAATTCGGCAGAAAGTGGGGAACGGAATTCAAATATTTTAACACCGGATTCCCTCTGCCTACCTTGCAATGTGCGGGATACAGCGTGAAGCTGATAATAGTAACAATGAAGCTAGAATCAAATAAATCGTAATACGACCTCGTCAAATAAAACAAAAGCATTCAATAATAAAAGGAAGTTGTTAACCTCCATTCAAAACAATGCTCAAGGAACCCAAACAAAACTAAACATTAAAAACGTTCTAACAGAAAATTACATTTCCTAGGTACGAACGAGTACGTACGTATTTTTTATGACTGACACGAGTTTTCCAATACTTCCAATAAAAAGTAACGATTGTAACGATCCAGCTATTTGTTTTTACAGTCGGTAAATTGAGGCCTTCCCCATTAATTTATTTCAGTAGAAAATAAACATTCGTCCGGGGACGACTGTTAACCTGTATCATTTAATTAATGTTGTTCAATTACTTGATTTTGAATGTAAAGTTAGATTAATCTGTTACTTTTTCATTTCTTTTCTTTTTTTTTCAGCTTCACGCTGTATCCCGCAAGCAGAGAAAGCCTAGTGTTTTTTTTCTATGGAAAAGACAAGGCAAACGAGCGCTCTGGTCACCTGATGGCAAGTGACTACCGCCGCCCACGACCCCGTGCAACCCCAGAGGAGCTACAGGTGCATTGCCGGCCTCTAAGGTGGGTTGGGCGCCGGAGCTCGGCATTACCTGATGCGAAACGCAGTAGCATAAAGCCACTACTTCACGTCGCTTTTGAAAGCCGGGGGTGGTAATGATCCGGTTGAGTCTACCCATGCGTGTCGCCACTGCTGGCGACGTGACTCTACCACACGTACTTTAGTCGCGTCTTACGACACCACCAGTACCAGGATGATCCTATTCCAGGCCGGGATCACTCGGCTCAAAAGTTAGGACATCGCTCTTCATTTACTGTCGAATTCTGAAGGGGTTGCGTGTTGAGCAGAACATGACACAATAACATTGACGTTTTATAATACAAAATTTAAAGTTTAATCATACGTAAAATATTGATAGCCGTTGTCAATGAAGTATAAAGCTTTCTTCTATATGAACATGCCAATTAATTAAAATTGAAGCGAGTAGTTAATTAAAATGAAAGTCACAAAGACTTGCTTTAATTTATTTTTATGATTCATAAAATAATTTCAATAATGGTCAAATAACTATCCATACAATATATCAAAGAACATTTTTGTAAATAAAAATATATTTTTAAACACGTACAAATGAACACTTGGACGATTACGTACCACACTTTCTGCTGAACACTCGAAGCATTGCGTGATTGGCGGAACTCAATGCCTTCCTTTGCTTTGTTACCAGAGCGAAGAATTAAAAACATTAAATATTTCATTTCTCCGAGTGGGAATCAAACCCGCCCCGCTTAGGACCACGCTTGTGCCCCTGTCTCTCTTATGATTTCATAAATAGCTTAATTTAGGCAAAAGTTTTAAATAAAAAAAAATCATAACTAAATCGGAACGAAAGCAACACTGAGATGGCCATCTCTGGGTCCTACATCTTAACGCTGACGTGGTAAGTCTCGTGACGTCACCTTTCTCCCTCTATGTAACCATGGGCTCCCTGCGACCACCTGTCACACACTATCCGATACGTAAGCTCGTTACAGTAAGGTACTGAAAGCGGCGGTGCTTACATTTGAAAATCATTGGGAATAAATCGAATTTTATATTTCATGGTGCCAACGGCAATATCACGTCAGTCGCAAATGGTTAAAAACAGTTGAAAGATTTTTTTTGTATGTCGTTAATATTGCAGAGTAAAATGTTTTATATACATTTAGCGGTATACGAAACTAAGCCTTAACGCACTGTAATAAGGTTGGATTTTATTGAAATGATCTTATGTCATAAGTCTGTGTGTAATATTTTCAATTTCTATTTATATTGAATGTTGCCATATTTTTAAGCCGTATTTATATATATGCATGCATGCATGCATGCATGAGGCCAGTCGTAGCGCAGCGGCACGAAGTGTGACTGTAAAATCGACTGGTTGTGGGTTCGATCCCCACTCGAGGAGATGAAAAATTTACTTAAATTTATATTTCCATTTCTTCGCTCTGGTGTTGAGGTAAAGCGCGGCGTTGAGTTCTGCCACTCAACACGCAATGCCTCCAAAATTCGGCAGAAAGTGGGGAACGGAGTGTCTTAACACTAGGTTCCCTCTGCCTACCATGCTGTGTGCGGGATGCAGCGTGAAGCTGATTTTTTATATGCAATCTGTTATCTAGTACATAGTTCATTGAAGGTATATACGAGTATGTATGTATATCTACATTTTCTATTGCAGTTTAATAATACCCCTAACTGTCTGCCAATCAATGAACCCCCGGCGGTCGTAATAAAACTGCGGGTGGTCAAATTGACATGATGAACACTATACTTAATGCACTTCTAGTAAGAAAATATTCCATGAAAACTTATATATATTGTTGTTTGTTTACATATTGTAACATTCCTCTTTAACTTAATTTCAAATATTATGTATATTTAAATGAATAGATATTTAATCTATAATACGGTTTTTCCTGAATCTTTAATACATCTTAGATTACTTACGATCATAGCCATATTAAAATATTTGAATAATAAGTTTACAATTATTATATTATGACATTTTGGCGTTTATTTATACATTTTATTGAATGGAGTGTAGTGGAGTTGAGTGGAGTATAGTCAGTTACAATATGTTACTTTGTACGTACGATCTTTATTTGATTTTTGAACACGATATATATATATATATATATATATATATATATATATATATATATATATATATATATATATATATATATATATATATATATATATATATATATATATATATAGTTTGTCAGACATGAATATGTTTGGTATTGTAAAATTAAATTTAAATTACTTTGTTTCATTACAACGGTATCATAGAAGGTACGATAAGTAACTAAGATTAAAGCTTTAAAATATTTATTTTCTAATAAAATAAGTTCCATTAATTCAATTTGGCTTTAAAATAGTTATATATCATTACCTAAACCTTAATTTGAAAAAAAAAATTCTTCAAACATATCTCTTAGAAAATTCTCACGCTTTCACGCGACCTGTTTAATAAAAGTAATCTAGTTAAAGTTTTGCTTTTAAAGACTTCTTCTTGTCATACATATTCATTCGATTCATTAGTACAGTGTGTTTGCAACTTGCTCAAAATACATAAACACATTTTTTATTCTTCGTATCGAATAGTCTTTTACTAGACAGAGAGATCAGAATAGACTTTTCTTTATTTTCACGCTATCCATCACAGGGTAGGCAGAGTGATCGTAGGCACGTTTCCAGAGCGAGATAATGAAAAAAAAAATAATATCTTGGAGTGAGAATCGAATCCACGACTTGTGGTGTTAACAGTCGCACGCTTCTGCCTCTTCGCCAAGACTGGCTTCTAAGCTTGTTATTGCTGGCTTATAAGCTTGCTTATTTTTTGTTGCTAACAACACTGGAGGGAGATTTTTATAAATTTCCTGTACCTTATATTCCTTTTATAGGTAGCATATATTTAGTAACATATTTTAACATTTTATATATTAGAAATGTATAATAAGAAAAAAAAATCTATATAAATAATCTGCCATAAAAAGTTCACAAGATGTCCCGAGATACGAAACTCATTAAATCTATTTCTCTATTTACCAATCGATTGGTAGGAGCCAACCAATAATAAGCTTTCAAAGTGACACCGCTCCTGATCTATATCCGAGATATTGCATTTAGTATTTACGTAGTTTTATTAATGGAAACTATTCGTTTTTTTTGATTAGATGTTATTTAGGTTATTGCTTCAGAATTGTGGAATACAGCGGAAAACCAGGAAGATAAGTATCTTCACGAGAACTGAGTGTCTTAACACTAGGTTCTCAGTTCTCATATTTAAATATTGTAAATATTTTTTTACATCATACTTTAAATCTCAAATAATTTATTTTAACTTTAGTAGATATTAGAGTAAAGCTAAACTCTATCTAATATTATACATGCATTTATGCACACTATGCATTTAACAATCAGCTTCACGCTGTATCCCGCACACAGCAGGGCAGACAGGGGGAGCCTAGTGTTAAGACACTCCGTTTCCCACTTTCTGCCGAATTCTGGAGGCATTGCGTGTTGAGTGGCAGAACTCAACGCCGCGACTACTATGCATTTGTTACTTATATATATTGTAATATTTCCATATCAAAATATTTTTTATTTAAAAAACATCTATTTATAAATCTCCAATTTACATGAAAATGTCAGTAGTGCCAGTCCTACAGAAAGCTACCACTGTATGAAATATACGTCCACGAAAAACGATTTTCTTTATGTTTTGTAAAAAGTAAAAAATAATCTACGAGACGAAATCACGACAACAGCAAATATTACAATACATTTTATAATTTAACAAAGGCCGCCTCCATCCTGAAACTTTCCAGAGCCACGATCAAAATGAAACCACTGAAAATTTCCAACTTCTAATGAATGAATGTTTAATTCAATAAGTGCTATTGGACTTTAACTAATTAAGTTGTCAAAGGTTAAGATAAGGACTTTCTGTAAACGGTTCATTTAGTTTTATCAAAGCTACCAAGAAAATATTTCTAAAGTCAAACCAATCTAAATCAGATTATAAAATTGAAAATTTATACGTTATTTCTTTTTAAATTATTCTCGATCTTCTTATTCTCGAGATTTATTTTATGCAAATTTTTACTGATGCTATTTTCTATGTACCTACGATTTATTTTAAAGACGGAAACCAGTCCTATCTCACGGCAAGTCCGCGACGGGGCCCAACGGTTGAAATCCTCCCTGATTAGCGTACGCAGGGCATTCCCCTGTGATCGCCAACCCTTCAAGCTCGTACGTTTTCTTCAGGGGCGAACTACTCTCGCCCCTCCCCGCTCGATGACGCTATCAAGACTAGTCCAGGTCAAAAGCAATAAAGCCAAATAAAAAAAAAATATAATAAAGACGGCAGATGAAAGGTTAATTGTAAAAATTTACATCACAGAGACTATATTAAATGAGATGAGATCAGATGAGATTGGATGTGGAGTAGAGTTTTTTTTTGAGTTCTGCATTAAGATTTCTTTTTTCGAAATTCCTACGGGAACGTTGGAAACGCCATTTTCAATTTTAGTTCTTAAGGTTTACGCTTTAAAGCGATGATTTTTAGTAATATTAAATAAAGATTAAAGAAATATATAAGAAATAGAAAAAAACGCTATCACACAGTAAATAACATGCTTAACCCAAAGTTTGATCTGGATCCGAAAAAGTCAAAAAATATCATATTTGGATACGAAATAATTCAAGCAGCTTGAAAGGCACACTATTGATAGCAACGTTAAAGCCATTACTATTGTGTTGAATACGCAATTTTGACACAATTTCGATAAGGAAAATGGCCTCTTTGTGACAGTAAATGTCATATTCACATTGAAATCCCAATATTTCATCCATGAAATATATAAATTACTTACTATTCTTCTCCTTCCTCAAAAATTCATGTAAGTTTTTCGCTATATGACTGTTGCTAAAAACATATATTTGATTGAAGCACTATTATACAATATTTTATACAATAAAGTAAACAAAATTGAATTGTTAGTGGAGATTACCTTCATAAATTATAACAGTTAAGCTTAAGTCGTAATTAATTCAACACAAAAATATAAACCAATTTGATCTTCAAAGAAATATTAAGTAAATACATAGATTCTTCGGTTCGTTTGTTCATTTGAAATAGATCTATATAAAAATGCCTAAAAACAACCTTTCTACGTGTACTCTGTAATAACTACATATTTACCAATAGCTAATAATATATGTAACTAATTTAAAAACTGTACAGGAGTTAATATGCTAACATTACAGTTATTTTGCAAAGAATATTATGAATCCTTCGAATCAATAATTTTACATTTAAGTCTGTTTCTGAAAGAGTAAATTAAATTATTCACTGACATCAGCACATTTAACAGAGTTTTAGAATTATGATGAGACGTACATTACGTAGGTAAAAAGAACATAATGTTACAAAAATATATACGTGTAATAAATAATTAGCTTAATGTATATTTTATAAATATCAACAATGGTCGTATTTTTTATTTCAAAACAATCAAAAAATCTTAAAGAAATTACGATAATGTAGTAAAAAAATCATATTAGAATATTACAGATTGAAGTAATAAAAAAATATCAAAAAATATTAGAAGTCATTATAATTGTCAATCAATTCTGTTTATTAAATCAATAATCACGTACTTAAAGCGGGCGAAGCCGCAGGCGGGCCGCTAGTACCATAATAAACAGGCTGAAAATTTTTGATTTTAAAACTTGTTTCCATATTAAACACGAAACATCAGTGTTCTACTTAACACACAATGTTAACAACACAAATTAGACGGTGCGTGGAAAACGGTACGGTAAAAAGGTTCCCTTTACTTACCCAGTTGTATGCACGATACAACGGAAAGTTTCTAAAACGTTACATAATGTAAAAAAATACTGGTATATAATAGTTTAATAAATAAACTTTATATTTCACATATAAACCTAAAAATAATTATACAGTATAATTTTCCTGTACAATGTTCACAAAGATAGATAAATATTTTATAATGCACCCACGTAGCGCTGTGGGTGTACACGTTCCTGTAGGCTAGCCTGTTCTCTGAAATCTGAATTAAAAATAGCCTTAAATATAATTGAAAGTAAATAAATACTCGATTCGTTTAAATGTTTACTTGTTTATAAAATATAAATGGATGAAATAAAGAAAAATGTTTCTAATTAAATGTATTACCATTTAATTGTGGTTATTCAATAAATATATATTTATTTAATGGAAAAGACAGGACAAATCAGCGTTCGGGTTAACTAATAGTAAGTGATCAAAGCCGCCCACGACCCCGTGCAACACCAGAGGAGCTACAGGTGCATTGCCGGCTTTTAAAGTGGAGATAGACACGCTTTTTGAAGGTACCCATTTCTCATCGACCTGGAAACACTGCCGCGGGTAGGGCCATTCCAAGTGCGTTGCGTGGAAGTAGTTCCTACGAAACCGCACAGTGCCACATATCCAGGGGCGTGGATGATATTCAAGATTAACAAAAAATAATGAAACAAATATTTTCAACAAAGATTATTAAAAACTAAAATCATTGGTAAAATTATTTTATCGTGTTTTGCTCATATAGAAACATTACGTTTAGTATTATATGTAAATAAAAAATAAATGTATTTTTTCTAAATGCTTGAGGCCGTCGTGGCGTAGGGGCACAAGTGCGTGACTGTAATGCGATGGTTGCGAGTTCGATCCCCACCCGGGGAAATGATTTATTATTTATTAACATTTTTATTGCTTCGCTCTTTATAAATTTCGCCACTCAACAAGTAATACCTCTAACACGTCGGGGGAAAATGGGGAAGGGAGTGTTTTAACACTATATTCCCTCTGCCTACCCTACTATATGGGATACAGCGTGAAGCTCATTTAATTAACTATATATTTAAACTAGCTTCCGCCTGCGGATATTCCACCGCGGTCAAATGTATTAAGGTAACTAAAAAATGTATGGATATTAGATACATACATATACCTATTAACATATTACATAAGTGGCCGAGGTAACTCCAGCCACAGATACAGTGGGTGACAACGAAATTTTTTTTTTTTAAACTGACCAAACTTAATTTTCGGAACCAGCACTTCTAAAAATTAGCGCGTTCCACCAAATAAGCTCCGCAGCTGTAAAAAATCCACTTATATGTAGTTAAAAAAAATTCAAATTCAATTTTTTAGAATTGAAACAAGAATTACTGTTTCCTGAGATTATTGCATTCAACTAAAAAAAAAATCGATTAGATTTATAATATTGCTTATAATATTGCTGAAAAAAATTCTACATATATTATGTAGAATTTTTTTCAGCTTCGCGCTGTATCCCGCGCATAGCAGGGTAGGCAGAGGGAACCTAGTGTTAAAACACTCCGTTCGCCACTTTCGCCGAGTTCTGGAGGCATTGCGTGTTGAGTGAAATGGAAATAACAGAAATAATGTTAATACATTATGTCTAATTCTGATTATGTCGATTTTCATTTAAGTAATAATTTACTTAAATGAAAATCGACATAATCAGAATTAGACAGCACAAACATTCTGACTAATGTAACAAACAATAGTATACAATTCGAAGTACAATTTTTACCTTCTCGAGTCCAAGTCCAAAGTCGCAAATCAAGTCGCTTCCTAGCGAGGTGTATATGTCATTTTTTAAACTACGCAATGGATTTTAATGCAGTTTAAATTAATAGATAGAACAAATGAAGACTAAGGCTTATTTATAGAATATCCATAGCCATAATTGAAAATAACATATATTTGTAATATTATTTTGAAGCGAATTCGTATAATTCCCGTTAATAAAGTCATAAGCGTAACACTAATTTATAATTAAAATAAAATGGTGACATTTTACTGAACCACCCGGCAAATAATATACATATAAAACATACTACAAAACGGCAATTGACGCGAGATCTAAAATAAACATTAAAAAAAAGCAAAGTTTCTAACAATATTTTATTCAAATATCGACATCGAACCACAAGCTTAAGAAATAAAACATAAGTACCCATACAATCCGCAACTTTCTCGTAACCTAAAAACGTGTTAACAATATTTAAAATACCGCCTTCTTTTGAATTACAAAGCGTGTTTAGCTTTTCCACAACATTCGTTTATCTCCTGTCTTCAGGCTTTTCTACACCATTAACGTTGTCTCTTCTGTTGTGAAAATTCTTACGATTTTCCTTAAGAAAAATATTCATAGATATAGTATACTATAATACAAAGAAAGATTATTATTTAGGTTGACGCTATATCCCGCATATAGCAGAATAGGCTATAGTAGACTGGAACAGCCCGTAACGTATTACTGGATTTTTGAGGCATTACGTGTTGAGTAGCGGAACTCAACGCTGCGCTTTGACTTGTTACCAGAGCGAAGAAAGGGAAATACTTAATTTTCCCGAGTGGAAATCGAAACCACAACCGTAGTGAGTACTCATAAGTTATATAAGTATATGAAAAAGGAGGAAAATATGTAAACAAAAATTATATTAGCTAAAAAAATCATAGCAAATATTATATTTCTAAATATGCTATATATTTTTAAATATAGATTTTTGAAATCTGTGACGCTTAATATTTGAAATAGTTATTAATAGACAAGACAAAATTATAATAAAATTTCTATTTAAGTAAGAAGGTTCTCGAATTGCTATTATTTTCACTGAAAGTCACACGAAGCGAATTATAAACACTATGAAAAAAGGAATAATAACTAAAGGACCCGCTGTTTATTTTTATAATTTTAGTTAAAAAACGTAGTTTTTAGAACAATCCCAAATTGGTGCAGACTCTCGTACTGATGGGCGAGTCCGACTCGCACTTAATGGATTTTTTAACATTGTAGCTATTTATACGATACTAAACCTTAAACAAATAATTAAAGTTAGCCTTCTAGTCAGTCTATCTTTCTGTTTGTTCAGATTAATCTCCGGAACAGCAGAACATTTTCAAGAAGTTCAAGAAGTTCACTGACTGATAGATGGGGTTGTGGAGCAACATGTTGCCTACTGTTTATTTCGGACTTCGGTAAAAGAATTCACGTAGGAAAAACCGCGAGTGCTGTGTGCGTATATCTTTAAAATAACTAAAAATATTTCTATTAAATACGACAATTTTTAAAAGTAAAATCAAATAAAATCCGAAAGTATTTAAATTACGATTTATTAAATGTATCCCAATATAAATTTCCATACTAAAATAACCAACTAATTTTCCCGAATCACATTTAAATCATATTAAAAAAAAAAGAAGCGAGCAAAACCTACAATACTACAATTTATGTAGGTGTTTAGAATATTTTTATCAACTTTATTACTTTTAAAACGTGGGTGGGGATTACTGAAGTGATTGGAAGTCTTTAGACTAAGCCTTTAAACCTTCAGGTTTTGCCTTTCGGATTATGTCTTATAACTTATGAATAATTAACGAACCTATTATAAATCGATTAGCTTTTGCCTTTTGCCAATGAGAAACATTTGATGAAAGTACCTGCATAATGAAGACAACACCTTAAATGATCTTCCATCCCTTGTTTTAAAGCTGAAGCTTTATTTTGGTGATCATTAATTGGAATTGAAATTTTGTATTATTGTGTAGAAAAAAAATGTACAGATTTTGGATAAATAAGCGGGAGTTAACAAACTTGAGAGTTTTTTTCTAAAAAAAATGCTTCCCGCTATATCCTGCAAATAGCAGGGTAGGCAAAGGGAAACTAGAGTTAAGGTTGGATATTTTTCCCCACTTTTAGCTTAATTTTCGAGAAGCCTAGCCTCTAGAGTAGCGGAGCTCTCAACTCTGTCCTACTTTGCCACTTAGATCTCAATAATAATAATAATTGAAATAAAGTTAAAACCATTTAACAATTGTTAATTCGTTATTCTGAGATAATGTGCTTATACAAAAACCCTTTTAAGGATAAATCTATTGGATCTCCTTGAAAAATTTCAAAGGAAAACGTTGACTATTTTCTTAATCGTTCAAGGTTTTTTGTATCTGAATAAATGAAATAAAAAAGATAACGGTCATGGCCTTGACTTTTGTAGGATTTATTAGGAAAATTTATTTGTTTGAAGAATAAACTAAAATTCGTCGATTTGCAAACAAATATTATTATTATATGACTTTTTGACGGTGCAGTCGTTCAGTATTAGTTTAAACAAATTTCTACTCTATTCTTTTTTTAGTTTTCTATGCAGTCGGGGTTTTGTTTTTTTAACCCACTTCCTTGCTAAAAACTAAGGAGGTTCTGTATTTGTTAACTTTTTTTTATCTATGCGCCGTCGATTTCTTGGCATTTTGTAAGCCGATCTTAAAAAATATATTTTTTTACTTTAAAGAGCAATATGGCGGCTAAGTCTTTTGTTTGTTTTTGATATAAAAATAAAGTGGGTATAATGTAAAATAATATTACTTTCTACTGATGTGTCATTTATGTTGTAATCTTTAAAGTAGTTTTTACTAATTAAAGCTAGAAATATTTATATGTATAAAATATTTGAGTAAGTTTGAAAATATTTAATAGTTGTAATATAAAGTTTATAACTTTAAAAATGCATATTTTTGTGCGCTCACCATATCATTGTGTAGCGTATGCGAGCAAAGCCGCGAGCAATCCTCTAGTATATTATAAAACGATGCTATATCATGTGACATGATTGCCATATTTTAAATTTTAACTTTCTAATACTTTATACGTCGAAATTCCGATTGCAAAAAAATGTCATAAAATCCGTAATTTAAAGGAAAAAGATCATATCTCAAAACCTAGCTAGTATAGGATTTATTTTATTTTGAACATCCAATAGGTAGACCTATGGAGTGTTCTCAGTTCATCGCGGGATCTAGATAATTACGATAAGAATACTCAAAAACCATGGCGGTCTTACGTAAATTAGGAAAAAAAATCAGCTTCACGCTGTATCCCGCACACAGCAGGGTAGACAGAAGGAACCTAGTGTTAGACACACCGTTCCCCACTTTCCGCCGATTTCTGTTAAGTGGCGGAACTCAACGCCGCACTTTGCCTCGACACCAGAGCGACGAAATGAAAATATAAATCTATATAAATAACTTAAATTACGGCATGCTTAAAATAAGCTAAACCTAAACAATATTATAATAAAGGCCTCAACTTTTAATACGCTGGTTAAATTTGTGTACAAGCGAGACCGGACCGGTTATCGCTGTGCGTGGGACGTATGCAAGTATTGATTTTGCCATTGAATAGATATCGTCCATCTGATTTTCTAGTAATGAATGTCCGAATATATTATGAAAAGTTATATTATAATCAAGTTTAGAATTAGTATACGTTTTTAAAATTATTTTAGTGATTCTTATATTATTTTAGCTTCACGCTGTATCCCACACATAGCAAGGTAGGCAGAGAGAACCTGGGAACCTTACCTTAGTAGTGTTAAGACACTCTGTTCCCATTAAGACACTTCCTTTCTCCAGTTTCCGTAGAATCCTGGAGGCTTTGCATTGAACACAACGCCGCGCTTTGCTTTGTTACCAGAGCCAAAAAAAATTCAATATTTCATTTTTTCGAGTGGAAATCGAACAAAAAAGCTTTCACGTATACAGTCAGACACTTGTGCTAGTACTCTAGTAGTTAGTACCCGTTTCTTTTATGATTTTCGTTTTTTCGGCAAAAGTAAAACTTAGTAAAGTATTTCTTTAATAAAAAAAAAACCAAAAGATATACGAGTATGTATATCAAAGATTTGCAACGACAGCAGTTTATTTTAGAACAAATATAAAGTACGGGAAAACCTTTCTAAATTATTTGTACAAAAAATGTAAAGTTGAAATATTTTGTTAATTTAATGCTTTACAGTATAAATTATTTTAAATCAATAATGTATTTTATTTATATATTTTTCGGAATCTTTCAATCATTACTTTATTTCATAAAATACATCATTATTAGGAATCCAATCGAAATCTTTTCCCCCAAAATTAGGAAAAGGCACGTCTGTAGACTCCATGGCCGGAAAATTAACACTTATTCTAGAGAAATTCAAAGTAAATTAGTTTATCGGATTACAATCGAATATTGGTTGTGGTGTTAAGGGCAAACCTAAAAAGCTTGGTATTCATTTTGTAAAAGTAAGGAATAAAGAAGGTTTTTAGGAATGATATCTTCGCTTTATTTACCTTCTCTCTTAGCAATTGTACGGAATTGTGGAATTCATAAATGTAATGAATTCATAAATGTAATGTATTAAGGTTTTATGTTTGTAATAAAAGGGCTGTGTATTTGGGGCCAGTCTTGGAATGAAATATTCTTCGCCCTGGCGTAGAGGCAAAGCGCCGCGTTGAGTTCCGCCACTCAACACGCAATGCCTCCAGAATTTGGAGAAAATGGGAAACGGAGTGTCTTAACACTAGGTTCCCCCTGCCTGCCCTACTGTGTGCGGGCTGATTTTTTGAAACGGTTATAGTAGGAGAGAGCGGAGTTCAATGTGCCCTGGGGTAACTTGTGCCGACGATAACATTTGGCAAACAGCTAGAGATCAATATACCTTATAGGTTTATTGTGTCGCGCGATACTTAACAGTTCGGCAAACACGGCGTTCAATTTAATTACTCCAGTAGCCCGGACCGAGCAGTGACGTAGGGGTTCTCCAAGACCACGAATTACCCTAGTAAATATTTTCATGTCATTATTTTTTGATTTCACGCTACCATTTTCTGTTTTTAATTAAGAAGTTTTGAAAATGTTAGTTTATTTATCTAGAAATGTGAATCAATGCAATTTTAATGTTATCCTTAAATAATAAAGAATTGGCTATTACTTCATTTCCTCGCGAGACAAAGCATGGCGTTTAGTTCCGCTTATCAAAATATTGTGCGGAATCTAAAGAACGGAATGTTCTACACTAGAACTTGATGCTATATGCGGGATACTTATGGGGGATACGATGCGGGATGTTTGTTGGAGAAAACATAACATGAAGAACATCAAAATCAAATAAGAATATTTTTTAAGAGAGGTGGAGGAGACTTCGATTGATTTTTGAAAACACAATAACATAGATACTGGAGGAATGTCATGTAAAAAGTATGAGGACTCTCCGCAAGGCATGTATGAAGAGATCGATGCCAGTTAAAGAGGCAAAAGAGGTATGCAGAGACCGTATCGTTTGTCGCCCCGTTCTTTCTGAGCGGAGTTTTCCCCCTTTAAATTAACTTGGAGCTACGTTAAGTTATATTTTACTTATAGAAATGCATAAAAATTTTACCTTATGTTTAATACATTATATCTTTGTTTGTTTATTTAAAAATTTATTGTACTATTCCTCAAATGCAGAGTTATTTTAAATTGTATAAAGATAATATAAATGTAAAGCGCGGCGTTGTGTTCCGTCACATAAAGGCAACGTCTCGAAAATCGGACGAAAAGTCGGAGTCGAAGTGTCTTACCACTAAGGTAAGACACTCCGACGCTCGCGACGCTCTATCTATCCAAATATGCGGTCCGAATATAGCAAAATCACCTGCATATAATATAGTCATATACATAAAATTTTAGACCCTTCGGTTAATAAACTGACTATATTTATTTTCATATTTCATTTAAACGACTTTTTCATATGACTATATTTCATTTAAATAATGACAAAAACTACATCTGTAATCCCTGTCTTTTGTTTTTTTTTCGAACTTGAGGTTAATGCTGTTAGCTGACACCGGGTGGGTAGGGAACAGAGTACTGTGTCCATGGAAATATATGTAAGCACTATGTGGCTGTCTGTGAGGAAGTCAACGGCGGAAAGGGCGTCTCCTGCGGGACTCGAACCTCGGCTTACGGCCGACGAGTGAACCAATCCTTGTCTATTGAACGTTCTGTAAAGCCAGGAAGATGTTAGATAAAAACTAAATTGATACTTCCAAAAAAAATCACACACATACGAATAGATTAAATAAAATAAATGAGAAATATGTAGGGATTATTATTTTTTAATGTTGATAGCTACGGTCGGTAAGGTTATTTTAAATATTTTTTTTTATTTCAGCTTCACGCATTATTTATCAAATACAATATATCGCTTATCTTCATTACAAAAATATCGATTATGATAAGCATAGGGAACCTTTAGCTATCACTCCGTTCTTTATTTTCCGCTGAACGAGACTTTGTGTGCAATCAGTCCTCCGATTGGGGATGGAACCCACAACCACCGCGTTTATATTCAGCTATCTTACTGCGCCCACGGACTTAAAAATATTAAGATACAATAGTCTGTATACATTGTATATAGCATATTCCTGCTGAAATGATCATCGTTATCAATATATTTCACATACATTTATGCAATGTAATTAATCTTGCGTTTCATCTTATTTAGTTAGATTAAATTATAATCAGCTTTACGCCGTATCCAGCACACAGCAAGGTAGGCAAAGGGAACTCAGTGTTGAGACACTCCACTTCTGTAGCATTGCTTGTTGAGTGGCGGTATTCAACGTCACGCTTTGTCTCGACATCAGAGCCGAGAAATGAAAATATACATTTTAATAAGTATTTCATTAAACCTCGAGTAAGGATCGAACCCACAACCAGTCGCGTTTACAGTCACTTAATGTGCCAACAAACTTATGGTGCCCCTGTTCCGCGACCGGCCTCTTTTAATTAGATACGTTGTCGTTCATATACTCAGTTTTATTTAATTATCCTTTCATAAGGCAAATTTAAAGAAAATGTATGTAAATGAAGAAGGTTTATTACTTAATAAAATATCTTAAATACTATATTAACGTTTTAAAGTTTTCTTTAGGGGCAAAATTTTGTATATTATAGTTTTAGCTCAATCAGAAAATTTATGTTGAATAGTTAAAATTCATTTATGAAATATAACTGGAAATCTATAGAATAATGGAAAATTAGAGCCTAATTTACTCGTGTAGATGAATCGCTAGTTCTAATATCGAGGCAATGCGGGGAGTTGAATTCCGCCACTCAACACGGAATGCCACCTGAATTCGGCGAAAAGTGGGGAACGGAAGTGTCGTAATGGGAACGGAATATTTTAACAGTAGGTTACCAGGTTCACCTTGCTACGTGCGGAGTACAACTGCAAAATCACAAATGTTTCATATGTAAACATTTTATTGAGAACCCCCAACCGGCGCGTATAACCCACATTTCCCCACTGTACCATGCCCTATTTCTTTTGTGTATACTTATTCAATCAATAAATCGATTTTTCATATATCACACAAATCAAAACTGACATACACAACAATTTCACACCTACATAACCTAAACATTTGCGCCAAATTCAACACTAATATGTGTACGGATGGACAAACAGATTTAACCATAAGAAACCATCTTATCCTTATATCTTGATACTGAAGAGCTATTTTCAGAATATCGTAACTTTGTTGCCCACTGTACGTGATTTACGCATTCATTGTGTATGGAAATAGCATCATTGACTACATTCGATTAATGTTCAAGAATTGATTGAAATATTAACGACCGCAACATTCTCTTATGACCAAACAGAAGGCCATAGCTTTGGAAATGTTCAGCAAATATCTTAAATGGTTGTGACTAAATATTTAATTTTGGCAGTAAAACTCTGCTGAAACAGTCCTGATTCAAGTCCTCTTTTCATACTTTGGAGCTGAACTAATGTTATTAGTATTTATAAAATATAGCCATTTATATTGCAAAAAACGCTATTTCGACACTGTAAAGGGAATCAAAATTAATAGAGTACTTCCGGTCGACCTAGAATTATGAAATTTGGCAGCTAGCGTCTACAGGTAGTACTAGTAAAGGAAAAAAACAGATTTGTGGTTAAAAAATAAAAAAAATAATAGCCTTTAAAGGGGCCAAAATTAGGTATTAAAGCAGCTAGTTCAAGTGAGGTAGCAGATAAAAGGGTTTTGGCTAAGCTAAGCTTGAATTTCAGAAAAAGCTCGAGACCACCAATTGTTGTATGGCACCCTTGGTATGCGAGCTTGACTCGAGCTTGTCCGGTTTTTTTGTATAATATTATATAAAATTTAAATGGTTAAGGAGTAAGCAATAACATAACCAAAATCGAAGCCAAGATCATATCCATACAAGGTTTTTACAATTTCATTATTGTTTCTATATTCGAAGAATAAGCCAAAAGAGCTTAAAAACCTAAGGTTAAGACACTCCATTTCCATTAAGGCACTTACGTTCTCCACTTTCCACTGCATTTTGGAGGCCTTTTTGCCTTATAACCAGTGGCAGATATTGAAAATATTCAATATTTAATTTCCTCGAGTTAGAACCAAACCCACAATCTGTTCTGATAATAATCACTCACTTGTACCACTGCGCCACGACTGGCCTCAATCATATTGTATTGTAAGCTTGTGAATATAAAATATAATTTTATAAAAAAACTTACTCCACGAGAATATGCGAATCGGTTAATAGGTAATCAAAAGTTTTCTAATACTGTACAAGTTATATTGGAACACCTACGAGTATACCGCCAATCTATATCTATACTCCGATACTCAAATAACAAAGCTGTTCTACCCTCATATAATATATCGAGAAAGGCTATAATCTGTATTACTTTATGTTATAACCCTTAGGTACAATGAAAAAAAAGGATAATTTAGAGCTTTCGAGGCATGATGCACATTTCTTAGTTGTTTCACCGAGTGATCAAAGACGCGGGTAAAATTAGTATATAATTTATTTATTTGTAAAAGGTTTACTATACTAGGCGAGTCCACTGGAGGAGATGAAATATTTACTTAAATTTATATTTTCATTTCTTCGCTCTGGTGTCGAAGCGAAGCAAATTGCGACATTGAGTTCTGCCACTCAACACGCAATGCCTCCAGAATTCGGCAGAAAGTGGGGAACGGAGTGTCTTAACACTAGGTTCCCTCTGCCTATCCTGCTGTGTGCGGGATACAGCGTGAAGCTGATTAAATTAAATTTTACTATACTATAGTAGTTCAGAAGTTTGTCCAAACCAGAAATTGTCGGATTTGAACAGTGTCACGAAATGGAATATACAGTTGTACAATGCCATCCTAGCTCTAAAATCTAGGATGGCATCAAGAATCTCTGAAGTTAAAGCTTAGCCATTGAGGACAATCAATATTTATATTATTTTTAAGATTTTATTAATAAAACGAATATCTAATAACATTTTTCGATTGTCCAATGATATTATTTATTTATAGTTTTAAAATGTTCTATATAATTATGTACGATGTACGTTAAATATTAAATAACTTTATTTGATTTTAGTATTGAAAGTACCGACCATTTTGATTAACAATCAAATTCTATTCCATTTTGCTTTCGTTTTAAAGCCGGAAACGTCGGCTGTCAAAGCTGGGACATGTACGAAACAAAAAAGGATATTTATTGATCGATATGCGTAGGTATGTTTTATGTAAAACCGTTCTTACTTTCGAAGGTGTTTGATAATATTTATTATAACGTTACAATAACATTTATTTTATTAATATACTGATTGTTGACTTCAAATTCGTTATCGGTGCATATAAAACATAAAATCCCGCCTTTTCGACGAGAAATTCAAGATATTCTCTTTATGTGCTCCCCTACACTCCCTAATATACCTACACTCCCAAATCTACACACGTCTATCTATCAAATTTCACAGTTCTACTACGGGTGCGTTGCTTTGTGCTGTCAGTCAACTTCTATTTAGGATGATTATTATACTGGTTTGGGCAAACTTCTGAACGACTATAGTATAGTAAAATTTAATTTAATCAGCTTCACGCTGTATCCCGCACACAGCAGGGTAGGCAAAGGGAACTTTATGCTAAGACATTCCGTCCATTTTTCTGCTGAATTTTGAAGGCATTGCGTGTTGAGTGACGGAAATCAACACCGCGCTTTGCCTCGTCAGAAAAAACTACATAATATCCAAAACAAAAAAATCCCATTCATGCAAATAAATATTAACTTTAAATCTAAAGAAATAACAATAATAATTTACAACCATAATATCATAATTTGAAATTTGAGAGTACTAATATAAAATTATTATAGCAATCTGCCTTAAAACAGAGAAGGTACACCGTTCGTCCATTACCAAATAGATTAATAGGCACCATGTAAATATTGGTTTAGATATTGAGTGTACACTCTAACGAATTACTTCTATACACCAATCATTTAAATTAGGAATCTATTTGACTTTCTATTAGGCTTTTTTAGCTTCACGCTGTATCCCGTACGTAGCGTAATACAGAGTAGGCAGAGGGAACCTGGGAAGCTAGTGTTAAGACACTCCATTCCACCAATTTCTGGAGGCATTGCGTATTGAGTGGCGGAACGTAACGCCGCAATAGATATCGAGTGTACACTTTAACGAATTACTTATACCTTTTATAAAGCAATTACCTAAATTGGGAATCTATTAGACTATTTTTTTCTTTTCGACTCGCGCTGCATCCCGCACGTAGCAGCGTAGGCAGAGGGAACTCGAGAATCAAGTGTTGAGACACTCTATTCCTCGTTAAGACACTTTCATTCCCCAATTTCATCGAATTCTGGTGGTGGTGGTTTTAGCTTCACGCTGTATCCCGTACGTAGCGTAATACAGAGTAGGCAGAGGGAACCTGGGAAGCTAGTGTTAAGATACTCCATTCCACCAAATTCTGCAGGCATTGCGTATTGAGTGGCGAAACTCAACGCCGCAATGGATAATGAATGTACACTCTAATGAATTAGTTATACCTTTTACACACCAATCTAATGATCTATTGGAGTTATGAAAAGATATATTTGTATATTTAATAGCTAAAAATTTACAATAGAAATTTAACTTACATATAATATACAATGTTTATAAAGTTGATAAGTTATTTAATTATTAATCACGAAATTTCAAAAACTATTTGTGTTATGAACATGAAATTTTAATATATTAGATAAGAAGAGATTTTAGAAAGACTGTAAACAGGACAGGTTATGGGTTCGATTCCCGCTCAAGGAAATTAAATATTTAATATTTCCATTTCGAGGCCGGTCGTGGCGCAGCGGCACGAGGTGTGACTGCAAAACCGACTGGTTGTGGGTTCGAATCCCACTCCAGGAGATGAAATATTTACTTAAATTTATATTTCCATTTCTTCGCTCTGGTGTCGAGGTTAAGCGCGGCGTTGAGTTCTGCCACTCAACACGCAATGCCTCCAGAATTCGGCAGAAAGTAGGGAACGGAGTGTCTTAACACACTAGGTTCCCTCTGCCTACCCTGCTGTGTGCGGGATACAGCGTGAAGCTAAAAAAAAAAAAAAATATTTCCATTTCCTCACTCTGGTAACGAAGCAAACCGTGACGTTGAGTTTCATGATTCAACACGCAGTGTCTCCAGAATTCTGTGGGAAATGGGGAACGGAAGTGTTTTAATAAGCACGTCTTAACAACAACAACTTTGTCACGGCATTACGTCCTTACTCCTTATAGCGATCTCCTGTATAAAATTAATGTATTATTCAACAGGCAAAGGCAAAGGGTTGATAATCATCATATTAATATTATAAATATGAATGTAAGTTTGTTAGTTACGCTCAAAAATTCTCTGTTTACACCCAATTTATGCTATTTAGAATAGTAAATATTGGTAAGGGTAATTGTTCACGCGAACATAGTTGCAGACATCTTCTAGTATATGAACATACATACAGTAACCACAAAATTTTGATTTTAATTATCTATAGCAATTATAAAGTTAGGATTCGAAACTATGAAACTATGGCTCGTCTATTTGATACTATAATGGATGGTATAGGAAATTTAAAATACAGATTAAACTTTAAACATTTTGCTTTTTTCTTTAAAGTATGATGATTATCAACTCTTTGCCTTTTGAATAATACATTAACTTTATACAGGAGATAGCTATAAGGAGTAAGGACGCAATGCCGTGACAAAGTTGTACCGCAATGACGACTTATGTAATTTAAGTTTCTCAGAACACTTAGAAATATTGAAATAAATAAACTTATTTGAAACACCGCAATACAAATCGTCTACGTCCACAGTGGTACAAAGCGGTATTTTTTTATAAATAAATAAATAAAGATTGAAGTAATTTTTTTAAGACAGTTTCTTTTTTTTAAACTTCACGCCGTATCCCGCATAAATCAGCGTAGGCGGAGGGAACCTAATGTTAATACACTCCGTTCCCAACTCTCTGCCCAATAATCGAGACATTACGTGTTGAGTAACAGAACTCAACAGTCTACAGTCGAACGCTGGGCCTTGAGAGTTTCTCATGAGAATAATTTTATTTCACATTAAACATAATCTTTTAGATATAATAAAAATTCAAGCATTGGAGCTAATTATGCTGTAGGTATACAACATATTTTTATACGACTCTTAATCTTTAAGAGTTGTTGTTAGCACATCAGTAAAAAGTATGACAAGGAAAGGTTTTTTTTAGAAGATTAAATTACTTGGATGATCTTTTAAATATGCCAACGTTGCACGTTTAATAATTATATTGTAATATTTAAATTATTATTTCTGCATTTTTGCGCCATATATTGTTACTAATATTCGACATATTACCTACGATTCGCTACTCTGTCCACATAATAATAAGACCAGCATGTTTTATATATCTACTGATCATATATACATAAAGGAAGGTAGATACAGCAACTATATGATATGATAACACTTATCTATTTTATTTTACAAAATAAATATAATACAATACATTTGGTTGTTTTATAATGATACATTATGTATTATTTATGTATATATTTACAACTTAAAAAATATTGACACGATTGTGTAAGGAAAAAATTCATGCATGTAGAAGGAAAACTATCCACGCCTACAGATTTCTCTCACAGGCTTAAAATCAAAGCGGATCGATGCTTTACCGCAGAATTGATGGAATTCTGCCATTGAAAATCATACTTTATCACATTATTTGGTATTTCAGTACATACCATAATCTTTACGATTTAAACTCAAAATCAACAGGTATTATGTGAAAAATTTCAAAACTCACCGCTACAAAAAGAAATTCCTCCGCTCAGGGGTAGAAATATTAACTTTTATGATAAATTTAATAGATTTTTCACTTAAAACAACTATATTTTCTCACAATATATCAATAGAGGCTTCCGCGATACGTCTATCCTCCACCGCGTTTCAGAGTCGACTGGCGAAGGATGTTATTATGAGATGGGGAGAAAAGCTTAACAGGAACACGGCGGGATAATCATCCAAAATTCTATTGCAATAAGAACCAAATTCGAATCAATTATATAATTTTACGATATACATATCACCTTTAAAAGGTAATAACAGTAAAATATAAATAAATAATTGTACAGATTTATATTGAAATTACATAGCTTTTATTCGGTTGCCGGTGATCGATTTTACAGATATACTAAGAAGAGGCTGAAATTGATTGTATTTGCAACCGGATCCGTTTAGGCAAATTTTATTGCAAATGTGTCCCAAAGTAGTTTAATTTTTTGTATAAGAGTTTCTTCTGTACTTTGTATAAAGTATTTTTTTATTCTATTATCCTTTCTGTGATCATGGTAAGAAAAAAGTAAGTAGGGCAAAGTATTTTAAGAATCTACAAGTAAGGCGGAGCTGAGTGCCTTTTTTTCTTAGATAGGCAGACGGTGTATTGGTGAAGTAATGTAAATGCTTTATTTAAAGTGGTTAAACTTGTTTTTACTTCATCGTGAACATTTTTGGGCTAATTTGTCTTCTATATAATAAAAACAAATAATATTTTACAACATCTTTTAGAAGTAAGAATCCGAATACATCTCCGGTGATATTTAGAAAATGCTAATTCTTAAATTCAAAGTACATACTGAACTTTGCTCTCGTCTTGAACTGCGTCTTGCGTCTCGAATTCTCTCCTTTCTACCAATTGCCCTCTTAAAGACCCTGAACATAATCTTCGTGTGTCCGCCGTACAGCGTGACATTGGTGAAGTGATTAGTGCTCAACTGTCTTCTCTGAAACGCTATAATTAAAGAACAGAACAGAAGACATTGATTGGCCATTCGAAAGCTGCACATTGCTTGTACACATTACGCGTCCTCGTATGATAAATTCAAAGTCAACTTAGTGATAAATCACTTCCTATTTTACATCCTGCAATCAAATACAAGAAAACTAAACCACTAAAGCGTTTATTATAGTTTTTTTTCGCCTAAAAATATTTTTCTCAATGAGCCGCACTAGAAAATTCATCTTGCAAGGAGCTTGGAGTGGCAATTTTGGTCTGAGTACTCTAATCACCACTTCGCCGACACGTCTAATGAAGCTCGGCGGTCGGTAGCCGGTGGAGTCTTATCTACTAAATATACCCTTTGCTAAAATAAAAAATTAAGCATACGCTCTGTTTTTTTTTTGTTATTTTAGCTTAAGTTATTGTGAAAAAAAAAAGTTTTTCAGTAGTCCTATTCGTGTGATACAATTTTTCATCAATGTATTAAATAATTTTGGGGATAATTTAAACAAGCCACCACCCAACCACTCCCACCGCGTTTGTTTCTAATACTGTACACCCTTTGCGAGAAAACTAGTGAAGTGCAAGTCATACTCGCGCACCGAGAATTCCTTTCATTATAAAATAAGGAAGGTCAACAGGAAGTGCTTATAAAAGTCAAAGAACATAAACTAATGGCTTCTATCAGTTTTATCTAAATATAAATTACTTAAACTTTTTTCTATAAATTTATATTAAATAATAAAATTTGCGAAGTAAACATATCTTGAATAATTTATATACTCTATGATATTTCAAATAGAGCCTAATTAGGTCCTTTTACTTTTCTTACATTTTACCCCCACATATTTTTCAGCGCAGACAAAATGAAGACCCATTTGTACATGCTTCTCACAACGTCGGGAAATGTGATGATATTTCTAACAAATTATGTAACCACAACCTATATACAGCCCTTATAATTTAACCAGAAAATTATGAGGTCAGCCTCATACGGGTACTTTTTTAATAGTTTTGTCTTGAAATAATGTAAAACACTATACAAAATATATATATATATATATATATATATATATATATATATATATATATATATATATATATATATATATATATATATATATATATATATCAGATTTTGTATTATCGTCTGAATGTACCTATAAGATGGACATCTTTTTAATATCCGCTCTGGGTAAAGTTTATAATAAAATTATTTTTGACTTCGTCGTTCAACACATTTCATAAAACGAATGTACTAATTATAGAAGACAAAGATAGACGTTTCAATTGTTTTTTTGTTTCTTTTTGTGTAAATCTGTTAGGTCTTTAAAAAGCAAAAGTCACTTTCACATTTATCAATATTATGCTTTTAACGTTAAAGAATTTGACCTATATAGGACTTATTAAAAATGACATAACTGAATAATAAACTGGTTGGTGACAATAATTTGGAAAAAAAACGCCATTTACATTCAATGTTAATGAATTATGGGGTTTATTGGGAAATAACAATCGTATTATTATGGTTGCACTATTACAATAAATTATTAAATAAATATTTAGAAATTACTGAAAAAAAATAATATTTTTCTTTTCTCGGTGTGGCAACGAGGCAGAGCGCGGCGTTGAGTTCCACTACTCAACACGCAATGCCTCGAGAATTCGGTGGAAGTTGCAGTGCAGTGCGAAACAAAAGTGTCTTTATGAGAACAGAATATTTTAACACTACGTTTCTAGGTTCCATCTGCCTACTGTGCTATTTGTGGGATACAGCGTAAAGTTAAAGAAATATACATAAGCGGTCAAAAGCGCGCTTTGGCCGCTAGTAACTATATACATTAACAATATCTATCTAATAGATATCCTACCTAAACCTAAATATATTAAAACTCAATATTTCAATCGCGTTAAACAATTTAGGTAGACCGAAAGGGTAGGGTTAAAGAGCTCCCAGGCTATTACTTGTTTTATTTAGTTAGAGATACTAGATTTTGCAAATGGACTATCGACGGCTTTAGACTTTAGAGCTTTAGAATTTTATTTAGACTTTAGAGCTTTAGACTTTTATTTCCGAATCGAGGTAAGCCTCGACACCAGAGCGGAGAAATAAAAATATTAAATATTTAATTTTCTCGAGTGGGAATCGAATCCATCACCTATCGGGCTTATAGTCACACGCTTGTGCCCCTGCGCCACGAATTAAATAAATCGAATATAACTGTAATCTGTATCTGGCAAAATTATATATTTCTGTTATATGAAAATATCTTGCTTGCGTTGGCACAATGTACTTTAGTATACGATATAATAATGCTTGGGCGTTATTTTATTTACAAATTTGTGCTTAAATTAACTTTAAAACTACTTTAGCACCTGAACATCGTTATATGGTATACTTTAAATGTCAAATTAACGTGTTTATAATAATAGTCTATTGTCGAGTCATACTACGACTCATTCTCTCGTTCTTACTCTAAAAGCCAAGTTTGATCTATTTGAAATGTATAACGCATCTAATAGACTGACACTGGCCCCAGACCAACGTCATTTTGGCAAAGCTGGGCTGTAACGCATTTAATTGAATTGAATTTGAAAATGTCAATTAGTTTGTAATTTCTCTCCAGTTCTCCCGTTTCTATAACATTTTGCCTTCTTTGATAAATAGAATCTAATTTAAAAATTATTTCCCAAGTTGAACCAATAGTAATAAAGTCTTCAACAAAAAAAAATCCTTTCAGTAATATTAGTATAGATTATCAAGATTTAAACTCTAAACAATGAAAGATTCATAAAATTATGTTATTTTTTTATCTTTGAATATCGAGGTTGGTTAGCGAAGCAAGCAGGGGGAAGCCCCCTAGTATAACTATAATAAACGCGTGCCACATTATCATTTTATGTACCTTTATTACGAAAGTGTTTCTTTACGAGATAATTCAAAGCGGAACGACGACGCGACGCGGCGGGGAAAACAGGAAAACTCGTGTAATGGAATTGATTGCAAACCATTTGGAATATCTTTGCTTAACTTACCTTGAAATTCTAGCAAATTGATATTTACTGTTTCTCTTCGTATTTTTTTTTCTTTTAATAAAAACATTTCTGGTTATAAATTTTATAGTATAAATTTATCTTTAAAAAATTTTTGTCTATAATGTCTTTCTGTGTCTGTATTTAAATTTTTATGAAAGATTTTGTTTATTTTTTTTTTAGTATCACACTATAAAGGCAAGTAAAGGCAGAGAGAAGCTAGTGCTAGATCTGGTCAAAAAATTCTATCGCGTTTACAGTCAGATGCTGCCATAATGCGTGACGCATTAAATGGCCTAAAAATCTTGAATAATATATGTTATATATAAAAGAATTCCAATAGTAATTTATTTTAAATCACTTTACATTATGAAATGTTCTAATCGAAAAAAATCTTCGAGAATTATTAAGATTCTTATTTTCTCATAAATCTAGAAAGCTAATATAAATTTATAATTTTATATTTGCCGGCACTCTTGCATTAAGGATGTTCAAATAAGATTTATCTGCAGCTACCTCCCTCTTTGGTAAAAATACGGAGAAACTTATATTACATAATTTCTTTTTTTGCATCTTTATAATGCGGATAATAGATTAAAAGCCGTTGTAGTTCAGTAACGCAGCGCCTGACTTTAAGCGCGACGGTTGTTGGTTCGATTTCCATTGGGGGGTTAAATTATTTTCATTTTCATTTCCTAGCACTGGTAACCAGACAGCACGTCGGTGAATTCTGCCACTACCACGCACGCAACATCTTGAAAATTAATCAGCCCGCCACTCAACACGCAATGCCTCCAGAACTCGTCGGAAAGTGGGGGACGGTGTGTCTTAGCACTAGGTTCCTGCACTGTGTGCGGGATACAGCGTGAAGCTGATTTATTTAATATGTGAAAAATCCGTGGTCGTATGTCACCTACCGTAGCAAAACAGTACAGTCAATATTCAAAGAAAATTAAAATGGCATACGATCACGGTTATCCTTTTTAACATGTCTATAAGCATGATGTATAAAATTATGTTAAAATATAATATGTGTAAATAAGTTGTTAATTTAATAGTCGTTATATTTTTTATACTTTATACATAATAATTTCAGTGGAGACTATGTTCTTATTTCGTTCTATTTAGAGTGTGTTTTGGTGGTCGGGTTTTAGTTTTCAAACTTATTTTTTTTATCAGCTTCACCAGCGTGAGTGGGATACAGCATCCCGCACACAGCAGGGTAGGCAGAGGGAACCTAGTGTTAAGACACTCCGTTCCCCACTTTCTGCCGAATTCTGGAGGCATTGCGTGTTGAGTGGCAGACCTCAACGCCGCGCTTAACCTCGACACCAGAGCGAAGAAATGGAAATATAAATTTAAGTAAATATTTCATCTCCTCGAGTGGGGATCGAACCCACAACCAGTCGGTTTTACAGTCACACCTCATGCCGCTGCGCCACGACTGGCCTCCAGTTTTCAAACTTAATTTTTTATATTACTTTTTATATTAATCAGATCGTGAAATTTACTGATTATAGTTCTAAATATATCTATGCTATATACATATATTATCTAAATTAAACACATATCTAACAGCTCGTACACTATTAAATAGCAATTATATATAACAAATTTAATTACAGCAACTACCTGTTATTTGAAAATCAAGAACTAGTTATACAGCGTAGGACGCAAGTAATCAAACCATTCGCCGCAATGTGACCGCGTTACTCATGCGGACCCTTGTAAGCCTTTAGTTTAAATCGTATACTGTATTCTATGTATTGTAAAGGTACTGATTTAGTTGTTTAGGTACGATTCACCATATATTTATGTGTAATGTGGCACAGGGCTTAATCGATAATGACAGTCATAGGTTCACAGTCTAGAGAGTAGTCCATTTGTTCAAAATTTAATGGCACAAGCGTGTAGTCGTTCGGGGCAAGTGGGCGCACTCTTACATTTGGAACATAAACGTGCAATATAATAGTGAAATTGAAGAAATAAGGGTATTATTTGAAATAGGCAATTATTATTCTATCAATTAAAATAAAAACGATATCAGTACAGTAGTCAGTTTGGAAAAAATTAAAAACAATGAAATACAGAATGTGTACACTCGCGCCATATTGTGGGTAAGTGTGCGCATATATTTGGGGGCAAACAAATTTCGGATAAGTGAACGTTGTCTCTTAAATATATAATAGTCCGTAATGAGCTGACTTGACTTAATCGTGCACACTTTTCCGACAAGGCCAAAATTCAAATAAATAACCACTGAGTCCAAATTATTAAACACAATCACAAATTATGCCTACATCTATCTGTAGAAATATATATTTTGTTAATATTTGCAGGATGCAGAATAGACAAAGGGAACCTGAGAACCAAGTGTTAGGATAAAGTCGTTACTACTTTCCGCCGAATTCTTGAGGCATTGCGCGTTGAGTGGCGAAACTCAACTCCGCCGCCGCCACTACCGTCGTGTTTATATATCAACAATCTTCAAACTTTTTTTCATTGTTTTATAAAATATTATATGAAATTAGTCCAAACAGCAAATGTTACCAAAATAAGATGTCGTATGTTTCCACTTAATACTTAAATTAAATAGACGGAATGCTTAACAGAATGTTTATATAAACAAAAATTACCTCTATTTCACGGCATCGAAATTCAGGTTTTATTATAACAATATTTTAATTATGCCTTTGAATGACAATCAATCATAATATTAATTTACAAGCTTTGACATTTTAAAAAATAAAAAAAAATAAAATACTTGCTTACTATTTAGCTTATTAACATCACCATTATGTATGGACTATTAATTCCAGAAAAAAATCACAACCAAATTTTCGAGATATCGCGTGTTGGCTAGAGGAACTTAACCAGAGCGAGGAAATGAATTAAAAATTTCTTTATTTTCCGAATAGAATTCAAACTCACAATTGTCAAATTTACAACTTACAATCGGGAGCTGTTCCGAATTTCAGATGCACCACTACGACCTCAACGACTTTTCTTTGGTTAAAATATATTTATAACATGCCGGCTTAAATTGTAATAAACATCACACATTTCTCGGCCAAAAAGAAACGTGAACAGAAATGTACATATAAATTCATATATGATATGAAAAGATAAGAGAAATAAATAATACAATAATACAATCTTTATTTTGTAAAGTGATTTTAGATACATATTGAACAGATGTCTGAAAAAATTCTTGGAATATTTAAATAAGGATCACGCCAAATCTGGCGGCTTACTTCCCTTAATACCCACATTTGGCAGAACAACCTCAAAACAGATCTTTAAGTCGTAAATATTTTTTATCAATATTTTTTTTCTTTTGCAAAAAAAATCTTATGCTTATAGATGAACCTACTATATATAGACATTTTCAGTTATTCAATGTATAAAGCCAGTTATTTATAGGATTTAATGGCAGGTTATCCTGTTTTCAATTTTTCTGTTATTTGAAACGACATTAGTGGTGATGTCTAAACTGGTTTGTCTTATTCCATTATAAATATTAAAAAATCTTATGAATAGGTTTTGCAATGCACTATCCAATGTTCAATATCAGGATTACCTAGTAATGAATGAGGTTAACGTGGCGCAGCGACACAGTGTCTGACTTTAAATGCTACAGTTGTGGATTCCACTCCCACTCAGGACAATGAGTTATTTTAATTTTCTCGCTCTAGCAAAATTAGAAAGCGCGGCGTTGACTTTAGCCATTCAATACGCAATCCCTCTAAGTGAAGTGTCATAATGGGAACGGAGTGTCTTAACACTAGGTTCTAGATTCCCTCTATGTGCTGGATGCAGCGTCAGGCAAAAAAATATGTAAATCATGTGGTGCAATATTGCACCACATAAAAGTGTTTTTCAGTAGTACACAATATTTATAGTTACTCTACGTTCCTTGATTAGATTCGCCAAGTTATTTCGCAGCCGCCAACCTGATTATACTGTGCTGTAACCGCACCAGCTGACCTAAGCAAAATTAAATTTTAAACGCGACTAACGACTTTGCTTTACCTGATTACGAGATGAAACGTCTTAATTAATTAAAATATTATTTAACTTGATAATTTTCTACAATTTAAAACTTTACAACACTAGAATATTGCAGTAATAGAGGTATGTAAGTATAGCAAGAGAAATTGTGTGACTTATTGGCAGTCGATTCTTCATTTTTTTCTTATTAAAGGTGGGTGGTAAAGGGACAACATTAAGATATAAAATCTAACGTATCTATTTTTATACTTCTGTATCTCCAAACGTAGATATGGAACTCCTATCATTCTGTTGTCCGTCTGTCAAGACGTTTTATATCGAGATCACGTGGAAATATCAAGCTGAAATTATTATCACATTATTAGGTTTTTAATACAATGATCACTTTACTATAGAAGAAAACAAGCAGAAGCTTGTTTTCTTCTATAGTCTTGACATAGAAATGTCAACGCAATTTAAGATTTCTTCATTTTGTACGAATTTCGCGTACGAAAACTTTAAGTATAATTTTTACTGATTTTTATTATTTATAATAAATAAATCAGCTTCACGTTGCATCCCGCACACAGCAGGGTAAGCAGAGGGAACCTAGTTTTAAGATACTCCATTCCCCATTTTCCACCGAACTCTGGAGGCATTGCATATGGAGTGGCAGAACTCAACGCCGCGCTTTGCCTCGACACCAGAGCTGGAAAGGGAAATAAATATACATTACCCACATACAGTCACGCTTTGTGCCGCTGCTCCACAAATAAATCATAATGAAATAAATAAAATACAAAAATACTTAATCTGTACAAGTTAGAAAAAATATTACCTCTATTTTATACTGGAGTATATTGTTATTATTTCAGTAAATCTAAAGGTAAAATGACATCCCTATCAGAGATAAGGTGGCCATTTGGCCAGCTGACATCCCCTGATATAATGATGTTATCCTTGTGTACAGGTTATCTTAAAAATAGTTTTTATAGGATTACGAAAAAACGGCGAAATTATTATTTTGATGTTTTATTTCCTCCCTGTGATAGCAAGACACCACCAATCAACACTTAATGTCTCGAAAATTAAATGAAATATAGTGAACGTAGTGTTTTAACATTAAATTCTCTCTGCCCATCCTGCCTACACGATTACGCGGGACACAGCAGGAAACTCACTCCCCACTTTCCACCGAATCTATGAAGCATTGCGTGTTGACTGGCGGAACTCAACGCCGCGCTTTGCCTTGATACAATAACGAGAGTACAGTGAAAATACACACAAATGACAATTCATAACCCCGAGTGTGGAAATCAAAACCGACAACCGTCGCTTACAACCATACGCTTGTGCCCCTGCGCCAAGACGACCTTAATTTATTTATGTATAGATTTTTTCTAATAGATTCATATAACAATATGTTTTCAATATGTTTTCTATTAAAAAGTGAAAATTTCCCATATGAGAAAAAATATTTTCTAAACTTGAGCCTGCATCAAATAACCAACAAAAAATCACATTTTTCATATAGACGAGAGCACCTCGTACAATTTTTTCTTGCTCTCCTATTATAACATGATGGATAGCATTCAGCTACAGCTTGCAGTAGAAAAACTGCCCTATACCATGTTAGTGGCTGTGATTTATCTTTGTATCACTTATCATGATCGATCAAATAGGCTTATCTGAGATAAAAACGACTATATTAATATAATGTGTAGTTTTTTCTTAAGATGATCTTGAGAATAAAAATTGATTTACTTACTACTTACTATTAGTTTTTTGAAAGTTGTAACCGGCAGTATTGGATACGATTCGATTTGGGATACTAATTTAGTTTTATTATATGTTTTTAAAAAGATTTTTTCTCAATTAAACTTGTTTCATTGGTTATATAAAGTAATTAATTTTTATTTTGTAAAAAATGGGTTTTTATGAAAAATAGATCAGGTTAAACCATCGCAAGCGTCCACCGGGAAAATCATCATTAATTTTCATAATTACGCGTGAAATAGGGCGTCGCTTCCATTAGGGCGGACAATGTGAGTTAACAAAACGTCTGTGTTGTGTAAATATACATTTTGGGAAGTATTTTATTTTATTGACCAATATATTTTTTTTATTCTCTATCTTCTTTACTAATAAATATGAAGTTAAAGAGTTTGTTTGGTTAATCGCGCTAATCTCAGCAACTAGTGTTGCGAACTGTGAACGAATCTCTTTGTTTTGAAGTAGTCTATTTATTGAGGCCAGTTGTGGCGCAGGGGCACAAAGTGTGATTTTAAATGTGTCTTAACATAAGGTTTCCTGTGCCTACCATGCTATGTGCGGGATATAGTGTGACGCTAATAAAACGTTTAATCTTTACATACAGTTATCGTTACGATGTAATGTATTACCTACCCTCTGTTTATATTTTGTATTTTTTTATCTTTAGTTATAAGTGAAGGCAGTATTTTCTCTTTTTAACATGCATTCTTTTACTGTGTAACATTACATCTTTTTACCTATTTCGTATGTTCTCCAAACAACGTGACATTGGCGAAGTGATTTGTGCTCAACTGGCACGCTCGAAACGCCATAATAAAGAACTGAACTGAATTGAATTTTACGTTGCTGTTGGCAAACACGTGCCACTATGAAATAAAACTAGGCGCTGATATCTGAAACGGTTCACAAAGAATTTAATCTCTCAGCCGTCAGTGCCATACAACGAGGAAACCCTTTGACAGCTTATCCGACATCGACAGGTGGTAAGCGTACTGCGTTATTCAGAAAAATGTCAAGTTCAAAGATTTTAAAATATAAAAAATCATAAATCTTTTTTTTTATACGTTTTTATTTATTGTTTAACGTATTTATTTAATATATTGCATTATTATTTATATATTGTATTTGTGAAAATGAAGGTAGTCAATTCTTTAAATAATTGATAAAACAGATCTGTTGTATTATTTATGTAATTTTGTGTTATATAAATTATATTTATATTATATTTAAATAGATTTAGACTTGTGTGTTAAATAGCAACACGCCCCAAGTTCCACTCTTTTAGTCTATTAACATATCAACTAAAATATTTTTTTGAACATTGAAATAATTGCATTTTTTTTGAAATTCGGATTGTAATTTGTAGGAACCACAATAGAAGCTTGCAAATATTCTTTCCAAATACATTAGTATACTTCTTCTTCATCGTTTCGATCTTGACAGAAGGGCCGTGGTGATCGCTTAAAGCCAATTTAACCCCATTCTTCACAGATAGCTAACCGCCTGGTACACTCGCTGAGAGGACCATTAATCAGTCACTTGGTTGGTCCACCATGGATTGTGAATGGCGGATCTGCCGTGTGTCCTATTGTATTCAACCATGCCTTGAACTACAAGGAATTGTATAGAAGAACCTCCTTTTATTTACTTGTTTTTTTAAAAAAAGTGCAATTACGTCGTTGCACCAAAAGAGCGATAAAATTTAAATATCCTAATAAAATTTAAATATCATAATATAATATAATATTTAAACAAAACAAAAAACACTTAAGCGTCTATAGGGTCTAGAAAATAAGCAATTTACTTGGGTAACGTAAAGTGCGAAGATGGCTCCAAAATTTGGTATGTAAACGAAAGCTAACAACGTCCCTGACATTATACGGCTAAAGCAACAGGTTCAATTGTTTCAAAGTAAATTTAACTTTGATACTTATTAAATAAAGCTCAAATTCAAGACTCGCATATTTTGAACTTAATACTTACGAAATTATTAAATTAAGTCGCTACGTTTTTGGAGATAATACCCATTTAAATTATTCAATTCTTGCGTTTTCAAAATAAACATGGCTTACAGCTGGTTGTATAAAGTATACTCGTATTTTATCTGTTATATAATGCGGTAACATAAATGTTAGTCTGTTATCAGTTTCATTTGAGTTTAGTGTGAGAAATTAAAAAAAGTATTTATAAACATGGTCGGTTTCCAGGAGGCGCGGGTTCGAATCCCGCTACGTTCAAATTTTTATACGTTTTCTAAATAAGTAAAAAAAACAAATTTTTGTCTTTATCCGTTACTCACAAAAACATTTAAATGTTAGGACCAACTTATAACGTTCAATTATTTTTGTACTAGATTGACTAGATTTAAGTAGATAATTCAGTTCAAAACAATATATTTAAAAAAAATCTAAATTATAATCAGTAGCACGTATTTTTTTTGTGAAGGTTAGGAAGAAACCTAAAGGTGATTCAGATAAACTAATACTGCTACTTAAGTAAAAAATTGGAACGTCTGATTGTAAACGCAATCCTTAGAGGATCCGTCATTCGTTCAAGATAAATTGGGACATTGAGTTTCGCCACTCAACATTCATAATGTCTAAATTTCAAGAGGACAACGGAGAACAGAGTGTCTTAACACTCACTCATTTACTCTCTGCTATACTCGAAACTAAGCGAAAAAAATAGTAAAATTCAAAATATTTGAGTATAAGACATATAAAAAATAATTCATATTATTAACACATCCGTTAATACTACCTACGCATGTACAAAGCAAATGACAACAATATAAAAATTTACATATTATGTGAAACCCATGTGAATGAGGAGCAAATCCACCTTTCATACGCTCGCACGAGAGGTAGGCTTGCTCTTTATTCACGTGGGTCTATTCACGGTTTTGTGAGGCTTATAGTATAGAGCCTAGCCAGGACTTAAAATATAAATTTTGTTCTCTACTTATACAGTATAGACAATTTTTTTTATTATTTAAAGGATATATTTTAATGTTATTATTATTGTTTTAATCTGTTGCATTTCACTTGGTAAACAGAGAGATTGTAGAGACATATGTATGTAATTATAATTGTAGTAAAAAATAAAAATGTAAATATTCCATTCTACGATATAGTATAAATAGTATCGATTAGTTTTACATAAGAAAAAAAGGTTAAAATTTATAAGAAGGTAATATAAACAGTTTTATTAAAACTGTCTTGGCGCAGTGGGATAGCTCTGGTTGTAAACACGATGATTGTGGATTCGAGCCCAGCTCTGTTTTCGGCAACAAAAGGAAAGGGGCATCAAAGTCTACGGTCAATTCTTCTATTTTTTTTTCAATCA
This sequence comes from Heliconius erato x Heliconius himera, assembly GCA_013421005.1. NCBI lineage: Eukaryota > Metazoa > Arthropoda > Insecta > Lepidoptera > Nymphalidae > Heliconius > Heliconius erato x Heliconius himera. The sequence continues at coordinate 127,165 of JAATLQ010038062.1, read as the reverse complement.
AGATTCAAGAATTGTACAAGGAAAATCAGAGAATGAAAATGAAAAATGCAATCTCGCTATCATGTTAGTCGAACATGAACAAGTCGATACTATTGATTTTGAAAATGTGTTTAAAGACTTTGCTAGTCAAAAAGCGCGTAATGTCTGTTTTAAAATTATATATAGTTATTATAGTTTTAAAGCAAAAAAAAAATATATATCTACTCTACTGTGTTTTGGAAATTTGAAATTATTTTAACAATTTTAAAAGGCATCAAGTCCTAACCTGCACCAGGCAGCAAAATACCCTGGCTACGCCACTGCACTATGATATGCAAAAAGGAAACCTTGAAGCTGCTATAACTAATTTTATTTATACCTTTGTTTTCGACAGAAATACCCTTTGTGAAGAGCAATCGTAAAAAGATTCAATTCGTGATTTTTGACCCACTTTCCGTGACCTCAAATCGAGAGTGAAGACGTGCTTGTATACGAATTGAAGAATATAGGACTGAGAAAGGAATTACTAATAAAGTAAAAAATAAATACTAGCTACAATATTGTAAGTAACTGAGAAAATATGTATGTATATACACACATGTATATATCTAAACGCAATAATATTTTAAAAAACTATAAAAAAAAATGAGAGAGTAATGCGTACAGCTTTGGCCGTGGATTTCTGTGCCTGTACCTACGTAGTGACAAAAAATAATATAATCACAAACTGGTCAAAACATTGGGCATTAAATCTCTAGGAGTAGCACAATGTAGGGTGTCCTGAATCCCTGTCACTACCCTCTTCACGAATCAACTTTCGCATTCTATCTGTGGAGTTTTAAAAAGATTAACGTCAACTTTGACATGGAATGTCAGTTTGATCGTTGGAACTTTTTCGCGGTATAAATCATTTCCCCGAATGGGAATCGAACCCACGCGTTTACAGTCATACGCCCATGCCCCTGTGATAAAATGGCTTCCTTTGCCCATGCTCTACCTAATTTTCGATACATTGTGCTTTGATTAGTATTTTAATAGGATTTCAACCCACACCCATTGCTTTTTATAGCCATTCCCTGTCCCACTGAGCGATACTGGCCGAATAAAATGAATACGAGTACATATAAGAATTTTGTGCGCTTCATCTTTATTCTTTTACGGGTATAATAGTATAGGTGTCTTTAGTACGTGATCGTTTTAATTTTATGTGATTATAATCTATAGTCTAGACAGGTAACTAGAAGAGTGGATCGCATATAAAAAAGCGCTGTATCGCTCTTGGTTATTAGTATTGATAATACTGGCTAGACGTTGTATATTAGTTGTTTGAAATTGTATTTATTAGATTCACGTTGTATCCCGCTTATAGCAGGGTATGAAGAGGGAAGTTAGCGTTAAAATATTCCGTTCCCCACTTTCAGCCATTTTTTTCAAGGCACTGCGCGTTGAGTAGTGGAACTCAACGCCGGGCTTTTTTGCCATAGCGCCAGAGTGTAGAAATGGAAATATTAATAAATAATAATCCATTCTCTCCTCGAGTAGGGATCGAACCCACAACCGTCGCGTTACAGTCACCCTTGTGCCCCTGCTCCATGACGGCCTCAATAAAATTGTTGTTAATTTTTATATTATTTATAACGCTTTAATAAATTATTAAACTGACTAGAAGGTGGCTTTGAGTTCGATTCTCACTCGGGGGATTAAATTATTTTTATTTCCACCTTCTAAAAACAAAACAAAGCGCGCTGTTGAGTTACGAAAACAAACATCAATAAACTATAAAATCTATTATATTTACAATACCTTATTCTACAGATACACTATCTTAACAATTCAATAGAAGCGTCCATTAAACTCCATTGTCATTTTACATGAAGGCGACGTAATCTCTAAATTTTAAGCAGAAATCCTTGTTACGTCGTTGGACCTCTTCAAACATTATTATTCAGAATTAATAATTCAACAGCGTTTCACACCTCAATTGTTATCTGTTTATTCATTTATTCTGTTAAATTGAATATACATTAGAAAGCAACAAGAAGCAATAAGATGGATTAGTTTGGATTTTAGAAAATGCAATTTGAACATGTCTGTTAACATATTATTAAATAAATCAGCTTCACGCTGTATCCCGCACACAGCAGGGTAGGCAGAGGGAACATAGTGTTAAGACCGTATCCCACTTTCTGCCGGATTCTGGAAGCATTGCATGTTGAGTGGCAAAACTCAACGCCGCGCTTTGCCTCGACACCAGAGTGAATAAAATGGAAATATATATTTAAGTAAATGTTTCATCTCCTCGAGTGGAAATCAAAGCCACAACCAGTCGGTTTTAAAGTCACACTTTGTGCCCCTGCGCCTCGACTCGCCTCAACATGTTATTTAAGATTGCATAAAATTAAATAACTTCACAAAAATATGTTTCTTATAAGTTCATATGTCATTATTTTAAAATTAAAGTCAGTTTCACGCTGTACTGCTGCACATAGGGTAGGCAGAGGGAACCTAGTGTTAAGACACTCCGTTCCTTAGATTACGTCGAATTCTATAGGCATTGCGTGTTGAGTGACAGAACTCCACGCCACGCTTTCTTTCGACACCATAGCGAAGAAATGAAAATATACATTTAAATAATTATTTCATAACCTCGAGCGAGGATTGAACCCACAACGACTTGCCTGAACTATTATCACTATCTTAATCAATAAAATATTATTTAATTCTTAAGGTCAAGCTTTTTGTTAATTAAATTTTGTTTGAAAAGAAACTCAGACACTATTAACATTTACATTTCTAAAGTTTAAGTATCGAAATACTGTAGGTTAGTTACTTACGAGTAGAAGGAGCGCGCCGGCGGAGTGCACTTCAAAACTTCTGCCCAACCTTTGAAAGACGAAAGAACTTGAAATATATTTTACGTTTCGTCTTTTAGATGTTGCTGGAAAGCTATAAATATACTACTATGTCACCATATTCAGAGACTACAAGTAAAAATTGTAAAGAATTTGTGAGTTTTTTACTTGTTCATTTTGCAAAAGAATATGAAGAAATACCTGCATACATATTTCTGTATTGTTTAATTTTTGAACATTTACACTGTGAGTCTATTTCAATTCAAGAACGGCGTAACCCATGCTTTATGGCTAAATTTCAGAAGAATTCTGGCAAGACAAAGCGCGATGTTAAGCTCTACCACTTAACAACCAATATCTTGAAATAAGGCGTAAATTGGATTGGAGAACGAAGTGTCTGATACTCTTCCCTTTGCCTCCTATGTGGAATAGACAGTTAAATTGAATAAAATATACGAATGTAATTGATAGGTCATATTGATATTAGAGTTTACCGTCAATAATTATAGAAGTTAGAATAAATGACTAAAATTAATGAAAACTTCCTTCTATATTCATAATACGATTGAGAGATAGAATCAGTGTTGTTATTTTATCTACTACATTAGAGCTACGAATTTATTGAAAAAAATGAAGACCTACTTTCAGAAATTTTAAATTTTTCGAACTTTACTTTTTTTTCACAAAATACAGTACAAAAGTATAATCCCGTTCGGTATTGTACTTTTACATTATTACATTTTCTTGTGTTATTTTGCATCCGAGAAAATATCGGCAGTCCTTTGTTAGCTCAGTTATTGTGTTCTTTGAAGCTGGCCACTTAATGAAAACCATAAAGGGAGGGATAACAAAGCGGTTACTTAGAAACCTAACGTATACAAGATATTATGAGGTACGTAATATAAGTAAAGAGCTTATCCAGTTTTTAATAAGCTAATTGTATAATACTCTTAATACGTGCCATATGGAATTTTAAGAGCGCATAAGAATAACTATGTTTAAAAAGGGTTCAAAATATTTGAAAAAAAAACAAACTTATGTAGTTTAAATACTCTTAAAAATACAAAATAACACTTTAAATCTATAATAATAACCACCTTATATTAATAACTTTATAACATGTGTACTGTTGCTGTAATGTTCTAATCTGTTGTAATAAAATCATCGTAGCACTTCGTTCTACGAGAGTGCTACGACAGGTGCTAGCTTTAGATTTAAGTTGTTTTTAATTTAAAGGAGAGAGGTATTTTTTCCTCTTCCTTTGATAAATTAATACAAAAATATTTTCTTTATGTTTTGTAATCAATTTATAGAGATACAATTAAAATTTTATATTTTACTTTCATGTACTGTAAACTAAAAAAAATATGAAATGAATACATTTGAAGATTGATATTTACATAATATATTTTAAGATCGGGGAAATTAGAATTAGGACGCGTATAGCATTACAACCTTGGTAGAAGAAAAGTGAATGATCGCTTCGTTTCAATCATTTATGATTATCTTCAAACTGTAGTACACAATTCTTCTTATCGTTGCTCCCATTGATGGTAATGATGACCATCTTTACACTCTCATCTGTATAAATTGATTTATGATATCTTATTGTTTTTAGGCCGGTCGTGGCGCAGCGGCACGAGGTGTGACTGTGAAACCGACTGGTTGTGGGTTCGAGCCCCACTCGAGGAGATGAAATATTTACTTAAATTTATATTTCCATTTCTTCGCTCTGGTGTCGAGGTTAGGTTAGTGAGTTCTGCCACTCAACACGCAATGCCTCCAGAATTCGGCAGAAAGTGGGGAACGGGAGTGTCTTAACACTAGGTTCCCTCTGCCTACCCTGCTGTGTGCGGGATACAGCGTGAAGCTGATTTATTTATTGTTTTTATCGCATCCAAAAACCTGTTGGCGCACTTTATCCATGCTCGATGCTGTGAGTTTTAGGGTGCTATCGACTTCTCAAACATTCCATCCTTCACCATCACCACGTGTTTTTGGTGGGTGTGTAAAATTTTACTTGTTCATCTTTTTTTATGGAAAAAGATAAGCCAACGACCGCACGGGTCAACTAATGGTAAGTGATCACCTGGTTTCTTCTTCATCCAAATTCCAATCCAACACAAATCCAACGGTAGCGTTTGTATGTCACCAGTATACATTACCTCTGATACATACAAGAATAAAAATAATTCATATAAATGAATAGAGATAGTGTTACATATAAAATAATATTCTATTTATAGGCTGAAAAATGAATACCTTTGCCGACAATATCAAATTATAGAACAGGATATAGTTGGAAATGAAATAAGTTATGACGTCAGAGCTATTCAATTTCAGTTTCCGGTAGCATGACTGGTGGACTTTATCGGGCATCCCTCTTTGGGATAGCGGAAAGGTCAAATGTCATTCAACTGTCTATATTATATTTGAAGTCGTATAACATTAAACAATATTTATAATTTTATTTAGTAGTAAAATAGTTGTTTTTCACATTTTATTATTTTCAACCAATATCTATAGCCAACAAAGAGCAGAAGAGGCAAGTCGCACGCAGGTCGTGGGTTCGAGTTCCACTCGAGGAATTGAAATATTTAATATTTTCATGTCCTCGCTTTGGTAACATTGTCTTCAATATCAACAGACAACATAGAGCAAAAGAGTCAGTCGTGACGCAGGTTGTGGGTTCCATTTCCACTCGAGGAAGTTAAAATATTTAATATATCATTTCCTCGCTCTGGTAACGAGGCAAGCTGTAACATTGTCTTCGGTTTCATTTGGATGTTCATGCAAATACACTCACATTTTTAGGGTCCGTACCTTTTAAGGAAAAAAAGAATCCTTATAAGACCACTTTGTTGTCCGTCCGTCTGCCTGTCTGTCAAGACCCTTTATCTCAGGAACGCTTAGGGATATAGAGTTGAAATTAACACCACATACTTAGATCTACGGCCCCATGATTTCCTGAAAAAAATATACTTTTACATTTACTTAAAAAAGATACGGCAATTTATATAGCAAGAACCCGTATTTCAGCACTATAAAGAGAATCAAAATTAATAGGGTACTTCCGGTTAATCCAGAGTTATGAAATTTGGCATCTACAGGTAGTACTAGTTCAGGAATCTATACATTTGTGGTTAAATCCTAAAAAGGGGCAAAATTTAATATTAAAGCCGCTAGTTTAAGTGAGCTATCAGATAAAAGGGCTCTATCTAAGTTAAGTCTGAATTTCATAAAAGGCCTGCAATTTTTGTACGGAATTCTCGATGGCCTCGCCTCGCCTCGACCCGGTGTGGTTTTTTTTATCAAGTTTATAAAAATATTGAAATTATATGTCTTTTTACAGTAGAATCTGTTTTTATCTAAGAAAGATCACCTGACGAGGTTACAAAATAGTTTCTCATAATCATTATTATTTGCATTGGCACAACTAACCTTGCAGGTACTAATGAGCATGGGCCACACCTACTCCGGGAAGAGCTAAATATAACTTAAAAAATGATCTTATAAGAGTTCCTTTTTTCTTTAAAAAATTCGTATTCGATTCGTAGCACCAATAAAAATTGAAATCATTCAACATTCTTAAAGTTCAACATAGTTCAAATATCTTGCATTGGCGCGGTACACTTTTATAAACTATATTACGATATAACGATGTGCGGGCGTATTTTACTTTTTTTTTTAATTTGAGCGTGAAATTATTTTTAAAATATCAATTTCATTGATACACTGTAAAAGGCAAATTTGATCTATATAAAACGTACAACGCGTCTAACGCGCTTAATAGAATATTGTTTACTATAGTTTCGATAATATTCTATAGTTTTTTTGTAATTTGTAAGACATCAAAATGGAAACTGTAGTAGCCCACACTACAGTTACTACATCCTTAGGATATCGATATATACTGTCACAGATTTTTTTTTGGAACTATTATAGACGAATAATTCCGTCATATACAGATTTGTGTGCCTTCAGCCGTATACGCGGCGCACGCACGGAAGCTCTCGAGGTCTTCCGTTTTTTCAACATAGATAATGTTCCTTCCATCCTTCCTTCCATCGGCTATCTAATATTAAGATAAAAAAAATAAAAAAATCAACTTCACGCTGTATCCCGCACATAGCACATAGCAGGGTAGGCAGAGGGAACCTAGTGTTAAGACACACCCGTTCCCCACTTTCTGCCGAATTCTAGAGGCATTGCGTGTTGAGTGACAAATCTCAATATTAGTAAAGATTTTAAATTTTATGAGTCCAGTCATGGCTCAGGGGCACAAAGCATGAGTGTAAACGCGTCTGGTTGTGGGTTCGATCTCCATACGAGGATATTTATCTAAATTTATATTTCCATTTCTTCGCTCTCGGCGTTAAGTTCCTCAATTCAACAAGCAATGCCTGCAAATAGGGAAAAGGAGTGTCTTAACACTAGGTTCCCTCTGCCTACTCTGCTGTGTGCGGGATACAGCGTGAAGCTGATAATAAAAAAATATAAATTGTATACTTTAAACAGTAATAGGTTCATGAAATGATGTTATTTTTTGATAATTGAAGTTTGGTGAGAGAAGCGAGCAGGATATTTTAGATAGTATTTTTCTTTTCTAATTGTGTAATAGCACTTTCACATCTAGGACTTACATTTGCAATGGTGTTCCGCTTCTTAATCGAAAAAATCTCAAGATTAAAATACGCAAGCATTACTGTTTCGACAATATTTTTAAATCCAATCGGCCAGAGAAGATAACGGTGATGATTCGCTCGTCACTCGATTTCCAAGTTAATGTACATACATCGATATATTCCCTTTAAACATTACTATAATAAAGTTTTTAAACATTTTTAAAGTGTTATTCCACACTTAGGAAAGAAAAATACTTATTTAGAAAACGTATAAAAATTTGAACGCAGCGGGACTCGAACCCGCGCCTCCTGGGAACCGACCTGGTCGGTTCCCAGGAGGCGCGGGTTCGAGTCCCGCTGCGTTCAAATTTTTATACGTTTTCTAAATAAGTATAATAAAGTTTTTTTTCTGCTACTTCTCATTTTATTTTTTTCATATTCAATTAAAAATCTTAAAATAATGTGTAAAACCAATTGTTATGAACATAAAGCTTATAAGAAGAAGCTTATAAGAGCATGTGTAGGGAACATAACGTAGCAAGACCACCACCCACCCACCTAATGAACATAACTGAGTTATGCACTGAGCAACAGGTCCCCCTTGTACTGAGGCCCGCCTATGGAGGTAGGTCTACGGTAATATGAACTTCAGAATATTTAGTAAAGTATTTATATGTACTTACCCAATATATAGTAAAAAAGTAAAGCGTAAGTAGGAATAAGCAGAACTATTGGATATGAACTTATACGATAAGTGAAAAATTTGAAAGATTAAATGAAAAAAAAAAAACAATTACTAAGTAAGCATACAAAATATTATGAAAAAAAAATACCGTACCGTATCGAAATGGATTTATTAGCAAAATAAATAAAACTTTCATAACAAGAAATCTAATAATTTGAAGTCGACATTTCTAGTAGTCAGCCGTAGCCCGACTTCGCCTGCTAATGTATTACGGCGGCACAGTTTCAGTGCTGTTACCTTCGTAAATACGATTATTAGATTCATTAATGGAATGTGTTTTCTCAATTCTTATATTTTTTATATTATAGAAAAAATAATATTATCATATTTTATTACATTGTGCACTAGTACAGGCGACTTTTTGAATACTCTATGTACATGTACACTCGTGCTGGTGCGTCCTTGCAAGTGTGTGTGTGCAAGTATGCATGTGTGTAAAAAGTAGTATGCATAAAATATGTTATACACATAAATAATATAAAAATAATTCAGAAAATTCATATAAATACATTTACGAAAGGACACCTACCTCTAAGACCAAATTGATTTACAGCCACTAAATAGCCATCGTATACCGTATACTAACAACACTAGATTACCACATAAAATTAAAACTTTTGATGAGGTGATAGAGTGGATTTTAACCTTAATTCGATACAGGTCACTCTATTCGACTGGTAAATGATGGACGCGAGTCGATAGGCAATAATGCAGGCACTTAGTACAGGAGTAGTTTGTTGAAGCTTCTAGTGTCATCGTACACTATCCATTTGGTACTCTAAAAAGTAGCTAACGCTTTTGTGGCGCAGGTGTGGTGTGGTGTACATACTGAATAAAATTGTTATATATAATTCTCTAAATAAAATTCAAATCAGCAACCGCTAATTCGAATTCGTTGGAATAATATTTATATAGGAATTTTCTTTATTTTAGAGGCCGGTCGTGGTGCAGTGGCACATAGTGTGACTGTAAAACCGACTGGTTGTGGGTTCGATCCCCACTCGAGGAGATGAAATATTTACTTAAATTTATATTTCCATTTCGTCGCTCTGGTGTCGAGACAAAGCGCGGCGTTGAATTCTGCTCCTCCTGCGTTCCCTCTGCCTACCCTGCTGTGTGCGGGATACAGCGTGAAGCTGAATTTTCTTTATTCATTAATAATTTCACAAACTAGTAAAATATATAAAATCATAAGTTTAGGAAAAAAAAAAAATTTTGCGGCTTCGTCTCTAAAACAGATAAAATGCAAAATCGTAGTGAACGAAAGAAATAAATGGATTAGAAATGATATTTGATATAGTATATGAATTTATATTAAATGATGTGATGATATATGAGAAAATGCAGCGATGAGATGATAAATAGTGGATTTAAATCTCAAGTGTAAAATGTGTTTTTTTTATGGAAAAAAACAACGCAAACGAGCGAACGGGTCACCTGATGGTATGTGATCACCACCGCCCACGTCCTCGTGTAACACCAGAGGAGCTACAGGTGCGTTGCCGGCCTTTAAGGTGGAGATAGACGCGCGATCAAGGTACCCAGGTCGTATGTACCTGAAAACACTGCCGCGGGTAGGCCTTTCACACATGCGTCATTAATCAATCTTTCAATAGGTCTTCCAGATGAACCAAGACTATGGATATGGCTATGGATGTTCTCCGTTAATCTTGAGAGCAAGGAGGTGAAAACAATGTGATACATATTGTGTACTATATGCATCAATACTAGTCTTTAAGTTATAAGTTAATGCTTGTTACTCGGAATGTTGCTTAGATTATGGAGATCGGAAAAAATAAACGTCAAATACAACTAGATACATACATTTACTCCAGGCGCTTCCGCAAATCGGGAATTACAATGATATTGACTAATATCGTGATCAGAGAACCTTTATACATATGTTTTATTTTCATTAATAAAGAACAAGTGCCGAACAGTATATCAAATATACTTATTTGTCTTAATTTGTCTAAAAATCTTAAAATCATTGTTTATTGTGTGACTTTTAATTAAATAATAGATTTATTTCTATGAATTTTCTAAGGTGGAAGTTATATTTAATGAGACTTAAACCATTTGTCAATTAATGACTAAATTTCAAATAATTAAAACAATTATAATAATATGAAATAATGTTATTTAGTAGAAAAAGAAATTAAATTGACTATTATAGTTAATTCTTTTTCAAAACAGTTTTAACTTCGGACGAGTGAAAAATAAAACAAACATTTATGCTTTATTAAAATCTTTATTTTACAAATATATTTACAGCACTTAAACTTAGTAAAATTGGCCAACTACGAAGATATATTCTATACATAATATACAATTCTATAGCCGACTTCTATAGCCGACAAACAATTTATGAATTATCTGTGGTATCTGTGTGCTTACACGGCGCCGCCCCGAGAGACGCCAACA